>JAGYYJ010001263.1:0-74698 GCA_019671005.1 Hibiscus mutabilis
GAAGCACCATGGATGGATATTTCAATGGATTTTGTGCTAGGGCTTCCACGTACCAAGAATAACAAAGATTCCATCTTTGTAGTTGTGAATAGATTCTCCAAAATGGCTCATTTCATTCCCTGTAACAAAACTAATGATGCCTCACATATTGCTACTTTTTTTTTCAGGGAAATCTTAAGGTTACATGGCATACCAAGAACTATTGTGTCTGATCGGGATGTGAAGTTCTTAAGTCACTTTTGGAGAGCCCTATGGAGTAAGATTGGTACTAAGTTACTATTCTCACCACTTGCCACCCTCAAGCGGATGGCCAAACTGAAGTGGTGAACGAGTACTTTCTATGTTACTTGATCCATCATTAGGAAGAATTTGAAAACATGGGAGGAGAGTTTTACACATGTGGAGTTTGCATACAACCGTTCGATCCATAGTACTACAGGCGCACGCCTTTTGAAGTGGTGTATGGATTCAATCCATTAACACCGATAGACTTGTTACCATTACCCGCTGATCAAATTGTGAATAAAGATGGACTTAATAAAGCTGAATTTGTTAAGAAGCTTCATCAACAAGTCTTGGGAGAACATTGAAAAACGAACCAAGCAATATGAGCAGCAAGCAAATAAGGGTCGTAAGCGAATTTCCTTTGAGCAGGGATTGGGTGTGGCTGCACATGAGGAAAGAAAGGTTCGGCTCAACGAAAGTCCAAATTAATGCCTCGGGGAGATGGACCATTCCAAATAGTCAAGAAGATCAATGACAATGCCTATCAATTAGATCTTCCAGGTGAGTTTAATGTTAGTGCAACCTTCAATGTTGCTGACCTATCTCCTTATGATGTAGATGACGATTTGGGACAAATCGCCTTAAAAGAGGGAGGGACTGATATGAGCGTCAATGGCAAAGACCCAAGAAGTACCCAGGTGGCCCCATTATAAAGGGCCAAGGTTCCAAGCAGCCATGGAAAATATGTTTACATCAAGCTTGGGACGTGAGAAAGAAATAATAATAAGGGAGGAACACTTTACTTTGCTTATGCATGAATTTGCATGAGTATTTAAAGTTTGCATAACATTCATTGCATTCAATAAACATATTTGTTCATTAAAGCATGCGTTGCATTTAAACATGTAGTTCATTTAGTTATACACTTCATTTAACTAAGTAGTTCATTGATTAAACTAGTTCATTCAAGATTATTAGTTCATTGAATAAAGTTAGTTCATTAATTAAACTAGTTCATTCATCAAACTAGCTCATTTATTAAACTAACTCTTAATTGTTTACATGCATGTTTTCAATTAAAGATTGAATAAAGTTTACCTTTGTGTCTAGGTGCATGAGGAAGATGAGCGGTTTTACCAGATGCAAGAATATCAGCAGAATGTCTTCAATTCTGGATGCGATACAGACGTGTTTGGATCAGAAATCAATTGGACGTTATTCCTCCATCTCTTAGCTTTCAATGCCTTTTGAATCACCTCAATCCGATATCGGGAGCTTGAGATCTGAATGATTTACTGAAGACAGTGCAGGCTGAAATTTTATTACAGGAATTTTATGCATGGATGATTTGAATGAATTTGAGCCAAGGAAGAGTTCTTTCATCTTCTACCAAGAGACAAGCAATTGATGGCCATCTTAATTCAGCAAATTCAAGGCATTCAAGGTTGATGTTATCACCATTCAAGTGGGGGTTTCAAAATTCATTGAGGAGACATGAAATGAAGGCTGGATGAAACTCACCTTTTTATGACATTCAAGTCATATTAATCAGCTTGGAAGATGAAGAGTTGCACTTAAACTGGACAGCAAGGATGTCTACATTCATCCTTGTCCACATTCATCCCCTTTCTCTTCATATGATAGCAAAACAAGGCAGCCCAAGAGTCCTTCTTAATTTGGACGAAAATATGACTAAATTCAACCTCAATTTGTCTAAACTAATCAGCTTTGAAGATGAGAAGAAAGGACAAAGCATTCATGTGTATTCAAGTGCATTAAGATGAGCATTCATCTTTCTTGTAACACCTTTTCATATTCTGCCTACTTCTACTATAAATAGGCATCTTTAGGATCATTGTAAGACACACTTTGAATATATAAAACATCTTTGAAAGATTGCTTTCATTCTTGTTCTCTTGTGGAACTTTATCGGCTTCAAGTTAGTCTTGTAGTCTTCATCCATTTCCCTTTTGTTATAGCGTTGGTTCCTAGCTCATCTATAGCTAGTGGGTCACGTTCCATATCCTACCACTTCATTTCCACTTTATTATATTGCTGGTTCCTAACTCTTTATAGTTAGGGGTCACAATCCATCCTTTGAATTTCTTCATCTTAACGCCAACACCCCATCATCTTCACCTACATTTTCATCTTTTATTTTTTTTTCTTCCATAATCACAACTATCACTCTTCCTACACCCCTTCTACATATCTTTCATCCCATTATTTCTATTTCTTATTTATCTATTTCTACTTACATTGTTGTTTGAGTAATTTCAGAATACATTCAAAGATCATATCAATTGGTTACCTTCCTATCAAGCCATGATGAAATTGTCGCATAAAGCGATTAGTATTGAAAAACAGGATAAATTAAAAGGTACAAAAATAGTTTTGAATTGATAAAAGGTAAATCCCTTCTCCAATGTAATTTCAGTTATTTTATGAAGGAAATTATAGTTATAAGGTTTCAAGGTTGTTTTGTTAAGTTTTCTTAGAAAATATAGTGGAGGTTTTAAGGGCTGTTGAAGTTAAATTGAAAAAAAAAAAGCTAAAGAGTTGAAGCTGTTTTATAAGTCTAAATGGGTTATCTTGCATCGAATGTAGATGGGAAAAGGCACTTCTGAAATTAAAAATAAAACATGATTCGTCTGTCTCTTAGCTTTTCAATGGCGCATCTTAAACGCATCAATACATGGCAGCAGAAATCTCTATACGGTTTTATCACGGGAAATATTATTTATTACAATTTTCAATAATTTTATTGATTATTTGTACTTAAATTTAATCTAGGATTCTTTATGAAGATATTTAGATGATTTAGGATTAGATTTGTTATTTATTTATTAGTTTTTTAGGTTAGATAAAATATGTTTTATTTATTTTTATTATTATCTTTACTTTTCTAATTTAAGTTGAACTCTTCATTTGTAGCCTATTTGCATATTTGCTTCACTAATAAGAACAACATCATGAATTTATGAGTTGCAAAACCTTTGGCCATGGGCCATTTTATTTTCAAGGTAGATAGATTTGCCTTGTATTTTTTATTTTGAAGTCTTCTTCAGCGTAAGTTCGTCAAGTTCTTGTGATGGAGATCATCTTCACACTCTTGCTTGCCTAGGTAATTGCATCTAGGAGGGTGGGTTAGAGCCGCTTGAGGTTGCTTGCTTAGATAATCGCGTCTAAGAGGGTGCGAGGACAAAATATCCTACAACATCTATCTCGTCATCATCCATTCATCGGAGAGATTTGTTGCCGTTTAGGTGTTTGCCTATTCAATTGCGATTAGGAGGGTGCCAAGGACAAATCTATCCAACACGCCACCATCAAATTCATCCTATCTCATTTTCTACATCAAGATCATGCTTTATTATGGAAACTGAACAAGAGTTTGTTTTCGGATCATATTAGTGAGTTTGCTAGATTAATTGTGATCTAGAGGGTTCCTAGATTTTGAGGTAATTCTTGGATCCTGAGGAAAGTATCAATGCCATTCAGAGCCTTGGTTTAGGTGTTTGAAACAATTATGCTTTGTTGAAAAGTAGTTGAGAAAAAAAAAAAATATATATAATCTCTATATAGATCCTAGTTTTAATATTTCATTCTGGAGACATCTCAAGAGACTTGAAGGTTGTGATCAACAACTCTTAAGATTGGGATGAATCGTTTTCAACGGTTTGGGAGAATGATACATGTAGGGGGCTAAAATGATGCATTGTAGCCAAAGAGACAACTTGTTTTATAAGTCTGGAATTTCAGCCGACTTGTATTGAATTTTCGGATGGGATCCGGGCACTTTTGAGTCTACATGTCTTCTTCAAACATATTCGTCTACTCTTAGCTTTCCAACGCATCTTGAAACGCATCAATCCGACATCGGGATCTCAAGTTATGTCCTTTTTAGTGAAGACTGTGCGAGCAGAAATCTCTATACGATTTTATCACGGGAAATATTATTTATTACGAATTTTCAATACTTTTATTAATTATTTGTACTTAAATTTAATCTAGGATTCTTTACGAAGATATTTAGATGATTTAGGATTAGATTTGTTATTTATTTATTAGTTTTTTAGGTTAGATAAAATATGTTTATTTATTTTATTATTATCTTTACTTTTCCTAATTTAAGTTGAACTCTTCATTTGTAGCCTATTTAAAGGCATATTTGCTTCACTAATAAGAACAACATCATGAATTTATGAGTTGCAAAAACCTTTGGCCATGGGCCATTTTATTTTCAAGGTAGATAGATTTGCCTTGTTATTTTTCATATAAGAAGTCCTCTTCAACGTAAGTTCATCAAGTTCTTGTGATGAAGATCATCTTCACACTCTTGCTTGCCTAGGTAATTGCATCTAGGAGGGTGGGTTAGAGCCGCTTGAGGTTGCTTGCTTAGATAATCGCGTCTAAGAGGGTGCCGAGGACAAAATATCCTACAACATCTATCTCGTCATCATCCATTCATCGGAGAGATTCGTGCCGTTTGCAGGTGTTTGCCTATTCAATTGCGATTAGGAGGGTGCCAAGGACAAATCTATCCAACGCCGCCACCACCATCAAATTCATCCTATCTCATTTTCTACATCAAGATCATGCTTTATTATCGGTTTGCTGAACATGGAGTTTGGGGTTTTCTCGGATCATATTAGCGAGTTTGCTAGATTAATTGTGATCTAGAGGGTTCCTAAATTTTGAGGTAATTCTTGGATCCTAGCTTCCGTATCAATTGGTAATCAGAGCATTGGTTTAGGTGTTTGAAACAATTATCTTTTACCGTTGTTTTAGTAGTTGAGAAAAAAGAAAAAAATATAATTCTCTATATAGATCCTAGTTTTAATATTTCATTCCTGGAGACATCTCAAGAGACTTGAAGGTTGTGATCAACAACTCTTAAGATCCGGGACGAATCGTTTTCTACAGGGGGAGAATGATACATGTATGGGGGGCTAAAATGATGCATTGTAGCCAAAGAGTTGAAGTTGTTTTATAAGTCTGGAATTTCAGCCGACTTGTATTGAATTTTCGGATGGGATCTGGGCACTTCTGAGTCTACATGTCTTCTTTAAACATATTCGTCTGTCTCTTAGCTTTCCAACGCATCAATCCGACATCAGGATCTCAAGTTATGTCCGTTTTAGTGAAGACTGTGCGAGCAGAAATCTCTATACGATTTTATCACGGGAAATATTATTTATTACGAATTTTCAATAATTTTATTGATTATTTGTACTTAAATTTAATCTAGGATTCTTTACGAAGATATTTAGATGATTTAGGATTAGATTTGTTATTTATTTATTAGTTTTTTAGGTTAGATAAAATATGTTTATTTATTTTATTATTATCTTTACTTTTCCTAATTTAAGTTGAACTCTTCATTTGTAGCCTATTTAAAGGCATATTTGCTTCACTAATAAGAACAACATCATGAATTTATGAGTTGCAAAAACCTTTGGCCATGGGCCATTTTATTTTCAAGGTAGATAGATTTGCCTTGTTATTTTTCATATCAGAAGTCTTCTTCAACGTAAGTTCATCAAGTTCTTGTGAAGAAGATCATCTTCACACTCTTGCTTGCCTAGGTAATTGCATCTAGGAGGGTGGGTTAGAGCCGCTTGAGGTTGCTTGCTTAGATAATCGCGTCTAAGAGGGTGCCCAAGACAAAATATCCTACAACATCTATCTCGTCATCATCCATTCATCGAAGAGATTCGTGCCGTTTGCAGGTGTTTGCCTATTCAATTGCGATTAGGAGGGTGCCAAGGACAAATCTATCCAAGGCCGCCACCACCATCAAATTCATCCTATCTCGTTTTCTACATCAAGATCATGCTTTATTATTGGTTTGCTGAACGTGGAGTTTGGGTGATACATGCATGAGCGGGGTTAAATTACTCATATTGGACAAGAAGCTGAATTTGTTCAATGCAAACAATAATGGCCAAAACAATGCACGCATAGGAGGTCAAAAATGATGCATCTTGGACAAGAAACTGAATCTGTTTGTGAAGTCTGGAAAGTCAGCTAACTTGCGACGAATTTTTGGATAGGATCCAGGCATTTATGGGTCAACATGTCTTCTTAAAACTTGTCCGGATGCAAATTAGCTTTTCAACGCATCTTGAAACGCCTCAATCGGACATCTGGATCTCAAGATACGTCTATTTTAGCGAAGACAGCGCATGCAGAAATTCCTATACGGGATTAATACGGGATTTTTGGATAATTACGAATTTTCAAGATTTTATTTGATTATTTGTAATTTAAATCAATATAGGGTTCTGCAATATCTATTAGGATCAGATTTATTTGACTAGGATTTTATTTTTTAGCATTTATTTATTATTAGAAGTTACTTATCTAATTAGGAGATTAGATTTTAGCATTTATTTATTGTATTTAATTCCTAAGTTTAGTAGGATTAAAACTTCTCCATGGCCTATATAAAGGAGGCTTCACCCACATTGTAATTCAGATTTCATTGATTAATAAAAAGTTCTCTTTGGAGATTTTAGTATTCATTGAGTTTGCAAGTGTTCGGTAAACTTGTCTAGAAGCCATCTTCAACATAAGATCATCGAGTTCTTGTTAGGGACATCATCTTCACACTCTTGCTTGCCTAGGTAATTGCATCTAGGAGGGTGGGTTAGAGCCGCTTGAGGTTGCTTGCTTAGATAATTGCGTCTAAGAGGGTGCCGAGGACAAAACAACATCAACAATTCACAAGCCATCTTCATCTTCAACCTTCACACCATCTTCCATAATTCCACAAACAAAGCTGGAATTTTCAGATTTGTTTTACCTATCTTCTTCTTAATCTTTTCTCATCTTTTTACTTATATTCTTATTTCTTATCATCTAATCCTTCATCTCGTCTTTCTTTCTTTAAATTTCCAGCCTTGAATCTGAAAAATTCAAGAAAATCCCTTCTCTTTTCTCTTGAATTTTCAAATCTGCCCAAACTTCCTTGATTGAGTCTAGAGCTCCTAGTTCTTGCAACAACTTGATTGAAGGCTTCCAAATCCAAGATTGCGCTACTCTATCATTTGGTATCAGATTTGGGACGATTCTTGACAAGAATTTTGGCGTTTTTGGGTGAAAAACTCAAAAATTAGGGAAAATTCGTCAAATTCAAACGAGCCAATTTTGAGCTGAAAATTTCCAGATCAGATCTACACCTTTGGAGGAGTCACCACATAAAATTTCAGAATTTTTTGACATCGGGAACACCTCGAACGAAGTAGATCAATTTGCTGCAAAATTCTAGGGTTTTCGGGGTTTCTCAAATTTTCTTTCATTCTTAGCCATTAGTTTTCGTTTATTTTAGCTTTTATTGCTTCTTACACATCTTCTTAACACCTTCTTGTTTCCTTGTGTTAGTAGGACTAAAAGTTGCATACTCTTCTTTCTCCTTGCAGCTATAATTCTATTGGTGTCTAACCTTTTCTTTGGATTCTTAAAGCAATTAGGACGTTTTATTCTCTTTTCAACACTCGTTATCGTATACCAATAAATATTTTTCGGTCACGATGTAAGATACAAGGTAATCTATGTTCTTTAATTATTGATGGTGATAGTCGTGTAAACTTAGTGAGTAGCTTCATTGTTGATGCACTCGATCTACCATGCCAAGAACACCCTAAGCCGTATCATCTTCAAGGGTTTAATAGCGGACAGGATATGAAGGTAACCGAACGTTGTTTAATCTCTTTTACTCTTGGAAGCTATTGTGATGATGTATGGTGTGACGTGGTTCCTATGGAAGTCACCCACTTGCTATTAGGAAGACCTTGGAAAAATGATCGGGGCGCTGTCCATCGAATCAATACAAATGGATACTCCGTTGTGCACCAAGGCCAGAAGCTCTCGTTTGCTACAATAGAGCCGGAAAAAGTAGATGAAGAAATAGCAAAAGCAAAAAAACAGTGTGAGACGATAAAACGAAAAAGATTGGAAGCGCAAAAGGCTGAATCAATTGACCACACAAAGGCAACCAACCATGAAGACATCCCAAAACCAGAAGTTACACATGATTATCTTCGTACTTCTACTTCTAGCATTTGTGCAAATGTTGATATTGGAGAAGAACCATCTCCCAAACAAAAGGATAGTGATAGTGAACACATTAGACAAGATGACAATGCTTATAATCCCTCGTGTGAAGTAGTAGTTCCACTTGCTATACTCTCATCACCTCCCCCACGAAGAAAGTAAGTGTAATTCTAACCCTTCATTTGATTCTTGTCCTATCATTCCGTTAGAAACACTTTCTCCTCTACAGAAATTGTACATTGATGATAAATTTTATGAGAGGGATATGGGATGTGAGAAGATACAAAAGACTGAGAGTAAAGAGGCTGAGAGTGAAAAAATTCAAATTAATGGCCCAAATTTGATGAGTGAAAATACATATGAGGTAAAAGTCACACAAAGCCCAAAAGAAAAAGACAAGAAAAAGAACGCGACGAGTGATTTTGTTTTGACTAGTCATTACAAATGTTCGAGTAGTGTTGTCTTATTTTTTCAGGATTTTGTTGAACCATTGAGAGGAACTCAATTAGATCACTCCACATTCAACAAAGAAGCCTTTTCAATTGAAGTTGATGATTGTTCTCTCATTGCCGATTTAGATTCGAGGACGAATCCTTTTGAGGAGTGGGGGAATGATACATGCATGAGCGGGGTTAAATTACTCATATTAGACAAGAAGTTGAATTTGTTCGATGCAAACAATAATGGCCAAAACAATGCACGCATAGGAGGTCAAAAACGATGCATCTTGGACAAGAAACTGAATCTGTTTGTGAAGTCTGGAAAGTCAGCTAACTTGCGACGAATTTTTGGATGGGATCCAGGCATTTATGGGTCAACATGTCTTCTTAAAACTTTTCCGGCTGCAAATTAGCTTTTCAACGCATCTTTAAACGCCTCAATCGGACATCTGGATCTCAAGATACGTCTATTTTAGCGAAGACAGCGCATGCAGAAATTCCTATACGGGATTAATACGGGAATTTTGGATAATTACGAATTTTCAAGATTTTATTTGATTATTTGTAATTTAAATCAATATAGGATTCTGCAATATCTATTAGGATCAGATTTATTTGACGAGGATTTTATTTTTTAGCATTTATTTATTATTAGAAGTTACTTATCTAATTAGGAGATTAGATTTTAGCATTTATTTATTGTATTTAATTCCTAAGTTTAGTAGGATTAAAACTTCTCCATGGCCTATATAAAAGAGGCTTCACCCACATTGTAATTCAGATTTCATTGATTAATAAAAAGTTCTCTTTGGAGATTTTAGTATTCATTGAGTTTGCAAGTGTTCGGTAAACTTGTCTAGAAGCCATCTTCAACATAAGATCATCGAGTTCTTGTTAGGGAGATCATCTTCACACTCTTGCTTGCCTAGGTAATTGCATCTAGGAGGGTGGGTTAGAGCCGCTTGAGGTTGCTTGCTTAGATAATTGCGTCTAAGAGGGTGCCGAAGACAAAACAACATCAACAATTCACAAGCCATCTTCATCTTCAACCTTCACACCATCTTCCATAATTCCATAAACAAAGCTGGAATTTTCAGATTTGTTTTACCTATCTTCTTCTTAATCTTTTCTCATCTTTTTACTTATATTCTTATTTCTTATCATCTAATCCTTCATCTCGTCTTTCTTTCTTTAAATTTCCAGCCTTGAATCTGAAAAATTCAAGAAAATCCCTTCTCTTTTCTCTTGAATTTTCAAATCTGCCCAAACTTCCTTGATTGAGTCTAGAGCTCCTAGTTCTTGCAACAACTTGATTGAAGGCTTCCAAATCCAAGATTGCGCTACTCTATCATTGGGGTTTTCTTGGATCATATTAGCGAGTTTGCTAGATTAATTGTGATCTAGAGGGTTCCTAGATTTTGAGGTAATTGTTGGATCCTGGCTTCCGTATCATGTCATCTTGAGGGCACACCAGTGTTAATTGTGAAAGAGAAAGACTGATTTCTATCAACTCAAGAAGGAAATAATAAAGAATAAATATCTTCTTCTGAAGATTGATGATCTTTTGATTAGTTAAAAAAAATCAAGGAAGATGAAATTCTAAAGAAAACTTTTCAGACTCGGTATGAATACTATGAGTTCGTGATGATGCCTACGGCATTTATAGGCCAAATGAACCAGGTATTTTAATTTTGCTTGGACCAATTTTTGGTAGAGTTCACTGAGTATATTTTGGTATATTCGAAGGAAAAAGGAAGAATAATATGCCCATTTTTTGCATTGTTTTTCAGACCTTTCGAGAAAAGAAGTTATATGCTAAATTGTTAAAGTATGAATTTGGTTGTCAAAGGTTCTTTTATTAGATCTGTGGATTTGGCAGTGGGAATAAGTGTAGACCCCGAGAAAGTCAAATTATAGTTGAATGGAAACCTCTGAAGAATGTTTTAGAGGTTCAGAATTTCTTGATGATTGCCTCCTCATTGACCAAGCTATTGAGGAAAGAAATGCCATTCAGTTGAATAGATAAATGCCAAGAAAACTTTGAGATATTAAAGGAGATCTTAATAGAAGCCACTGTACTAGTACAACCAGAATCAGGTAAAGATTATATAATATATAAAGATGCTTCTTATAACGGTTTGAGATGCATACTTATGCAAAAAGGAAAAGTAATGGTCTATGCTTGAGACAACTTAAGATATATGAGAGCAATTACGTTACTTGGGATTTGGAGCTGGTAATGGTTGTATTTGCTTTAAAAGATATAGCATCATTATTTATATAGTGAACGATGCTATATTTATATAGGTTATAAAAGTTTAAAGTATATATGCTTACTAAAGAAGAGTTGAACTTGACGCAAAGAAGTTGGATCGAGTTTCTTAAGAATTATGATATAGTCATTGACTATCATCCAGAAAAAGCTAATGTGGTAGCTGACGCTCTCAGTCGAAAGACAATTGTTGTCTTAAGAGTTATGAATGCAAGATTTGCATTAAAAGATGACGGTGTTTTGATTGTCAAGTTAAGAATAAAATTTACCATATTGGATTAAATAAGATATCTTTAAAGAAAGGATGATAAATGTTGTCAAGGTTCAAACAAGTGGAAAAGAGTGAAATTGAAAACTCAGAAGTTAGGTTTGATAGATATTTGTATTATCAAAGAAGAATTTCTATCTCAATGATGGAAACTATATGTTGACCCTTAAAGGAAAGATATTTAATATGAAGTTAAGGATAAAGTATTCCTTAAAAGTTTCACTTTGGAAGAAGGTGTTATGGTTTAGACAAAGAGAAAGTTAAGTTCAAAATTTATTGGGCTATAAGAAATTGTGAAAGGAGTTAGTCTGATAGTTAAGCTTAATAGTTAGCTTTATCTTTGGAAATGAACAAGATTCATAATGTATCGATGCTCTGGAAATATTGATTAGACCCCTCTCATGTTTTTACTCCGGAGTAAATAGAGATTCAGCCGGATTTAAGCTATGAAAAAGAACTGGTAAAGATCCTAGCACATGGAGTCAAATAACTAAGAAAACAAGACAATCCCGTTTGTTAAAGCTCTTTGACAAAAAAATCGTAAGATTAAAGAAACGATTTGAGAGAAATAAGAAGAAAATATAAGAAAATAGTTTCCTCACCTTTTGAATCAGGTGCGTGTTGAAAATTCGAGGACGAATTTTCTTAAGGGGAGAGAATTGTAATACCCCAAAATTTACTAAGTTGATTAAGGGTCATTTAGTACTAAGATAATAGCTTAAAAGCTAACTTAGTGACTAAAATGACAAATGTGAAAGTTGGGATTTCTTTAATTATGGGTTTTGGAAAGGAAATTGCTAAGGTTTAAAGGTATCATGTGATAGATAGTGAATTGAATAAGTTATTCTTAAAGTTTGGTTGAATACCAAGGAAAATTGGAATGGAAATTGAAGTTTAAAAGTTTAGTGACCAAAAGGTAAATTTTGAAAATTTTATGGCTAAAGTATAAACTTTGGAAAAGTTTGGGGACTAAAGTTGTAATTTCCAAAAGTTAAGGGTTTTTATTTCCTAAATAAATAGATCACCTAAGGGTGTGAATCGAATGTGGAATTTTTGGTTCGATCTGATACTTCGATTATTGGGAAAATCGCAGCTAAAGTTTAAGTGGAATTCGTATACCCGAATCGAACTGGAAAATTTTGAATTTTTACCATATGATAGAAAAGGTTATAAAAGTCATTTCTAAGTGTTGGAAATATTTTTAGTTCGATTCAAGATGAATCCTACAGTTTATTTCTGAGTAAAGAATTATTTATCAGTATATTGGATAGAATGGAAATTTTGGAGACTGATCCAAAAGATATGGAAAAATTCATAAAATATTACTTTATGAATATTTTATTATAGTTGGTTGTATTCCAACTAGATTTAGTTGAATTTTTACAAGAATGGCAAACTAGTAAATAAAAACTAGTTGGAGGGCAAATTGGTCATTTGGCCCCAATGGCAATTTTGAAATATTTAAAAAGTTATAAGGGCAATTTTGGAAAGAGGAAATGGAATATTAAATCTTGGACCTTGATTGATGATAAAATCAATCTCAACCATTGGATAAAAAGGGCAAAATTGTAATTTCATTATTAAATGAATTTAATATTCATTTAATAGATATATGTGTAAAATAATTTTAAAAAGATTAACCAAATGTTCATCTTTTCCAGCAACAAACGTGAGGTCTAGGGAAAGAAAGAGAAAATTTTTTCCAAGCTCGATTCAAGCCCCGAAATTCGGTTTTCAGGTAATCTCTTCAACTACAAAGTTGCTCTACTCTTCAAGCTCTATCTTTTGATATCAATAATTCATTGAATCCATGCTTGATTGATGATAATTTACATGAGAAAGAAATTAGGGTTTATGGATCAAATTGGGGCTTTTGAGATTTTATGATTCCATGATTGAATTCAAGTTGAAATCAAGCTAGTATGATGTTAAAAATCATGATATTGAGTTGGGATTTAAGTTTTACATGTTTTGATTATTATGAAGATGATTAGGGTTTATGGATTCAAGTTTAATTTAGGGATGTTGAAATAATGATCTAGTAAGCTTGAATTGTTGTTTGGAAGCAAAACCCTAAGTTAAATTGTCTAGGGACCATTTCGGCAAATTAAAAGGTTGAAGGACCAAATCTGAATCTTTAGAATTTAGAGTGTATTTATGTTATTAATGATGTTAGAGATAAGAAAATGAAGTTAGAATGCCAAATTGATGTTGAATTGAATTAGTGACCATTTTGACAATTTGTCAAAGTTAAGTGACCAAATCGAAATGGAAGTTTTGTATGGGGGCAAAATCTAATTTTTAGTTGTAATGATGGAATTAAGGTAGTAATGTTGAATTGAGGACTAAATTGCAAAGTTAAGAAGCATGAATCCTTATCTTGGCATTTTAGTACTTATTTCGGTAAATAAGGAAAATTAGGGAGAATTATTGTGATTAATTATTTGGTGAAGAATGTGATGAGTTGGTGGTTTAAAGCTACTGATTGGACTAAATTAAAAAGTAGAGAAGTAAGGAGAAGTTAGTATAAAAGTTGAAGTTGTTTATGGAAGTTGTGTAGAAAAACTGGTTTATGGCAATAACTTTGAAATTTCACCATAAATTCTGTAAAAATGGTTAGAAGATGAATTTTATACCGATGTAAAGATTTGTTCGTCTAGTTTCGTGCCCAACAAAAGGAAACTGATTTCGAGTTCTGAGTAAAAAGATATGAATTTTTAAGTGGTGAAAGGTCAGAAAACAATATAGCAGGCTGTTCCGAAATTCAATACTGAAAATTGACTTTGAAAATTCTCCATAAATCGTACAAGTTGAATTTGGGCTATTAATTTATATGGTTGAAAATCTTATTGAATCTAGTTTCTATCAGAACAAACAGAATCGAATTCCGAGTTGTAGATTATTTTATAGAAATATTTCTTTGGATGTACTGCAAACTGCCAGAAAATGAGAATTGATACACTTTGTATCTAAGGTTGATTAGTAAGCTTGAAAAGGGTTAATGTAAGTTCAAATTGGTCACTAAGGACCATAATGAGTTTTTGAACAATACAAGGAAGAAAAGAAAATGTTTGGAGATTTTGTGCTCAAATGATTATATTGGACAATATGTCTAAAATATTGTTAGATTGAGATCTAAAAATATTTTACTTATTTGAATTATGAAGTTAAGTTCGAATCAAGGGAGGTTTGAGGTACAATGAAGGAAAGGATCAAAGAGGACTTAGTGAGGCATACTGATACATGGCCCAGGTGAGTGCAATGCATACATAACATTATACATGGATGTTTCATACATCACCGGTAGGACTTGCGATGAGTCTACCCGGTTTATATATTGTCATGGTAATTATGTCATTGATCATACATTTGACATACTTTAAATATGTCAAAGGTTGAAAATAAATGCATTGATCACTAGTTATTGATGGTGATTTACTATTAATGTTATTCGGTTATGAAGTGCTTCATACTAATATAAATTGATATACATTGCCATGGATGAAATATTTGATGATATAAAGCCCAAGTATGATATAGAGGTTCAAAGGTATAGTTGGCTAGCCATAGAGTCATAAACAGCTGTATAAAGATTCTAAGCACTTTAGGTAAAGTGCAAATTTTATAAATACTCATTGAAGAGTATACTCATGCATGGTTTGAGTATACGGACTTATTACGAGTGCTTAGCACTTCGGAGCAATTTCATAAAAACTCAATGGGGGATATATTGTATACTCCGGTAAGTATACAGAAACACTTCGGTGCTAAGCACTCCCGGTAGAGTGCAAATAATATACATACTCAAGAAAAGTTGTGTATGGGGGGATGACTCGTGTACATAGAATCTCTTAATTCGATACATTGGGATTAGTAAACTGAATTGAAATAAAAAATAGAATGATAAGCTTGAAAGCTTGCAGACAGAGTTGGAGAAAGGTATTGGTAAGCATTGAAAGTTTACGGATGGAAATGGCACCAATATTGGTAAGATCTAATCTTATCACTTTGATATACATATATGCTATTACATATTTAATTATGTTAATGAGCATGTAATGGTAAGGTGATCATATGCATTATTAATAATTAATATTGAGATTGATATTATGATAATTGCACTTAAATTTGAATTATTGTCTCACTAAGTAAATACTTAGCGTGTAATTGTTTTACACGTATGAAAGAAGAAATGGTTGGAGTAAGGAGCATATACAGACATCATCAATCAATAACAGGTACATCAGTATCAGTAAGATATCTTTTGATATTGTTTGTTATTTACTAGTTGGCATGTATATTAAAAGGGTATGCCTGCTCTGATAGAATTTGTATTTTATTTGGTATTTGGATAAATTTTAAATCAGACAGTTTTTAAGTAGTTTTATTAATTATATCAAGACAAATTAAATTGATAAGTTGCTGCCTGAAAATAAATTCGATTTGAAGATGAAAAAATTATTTTTAAACTTTACGTGAATAACTAGATTTGTAAATAAAAAACTAAATACATTGTAACATTTTTAAAGAAACAAAATTTTACTGAGTTACAAATGTAGAGGGTTTTACAAATGTTTTGTGATATCTCTTACTCGTATTCAGCTATGAATACAGGAAAGGGGTATTACACGCTGCATGTATGCATATTCGTATGAACCCTTACACGTTTGTGGATGAGTGTTATAACCTACAGACCATGGCAAATATATACAAATTTCAGTTCAACACGATCTCGAACCAAGTTTATTGGCCTGTAGAGCCAATATACAAAGAATGGTTACCAAAACTAGAGCTTCATAGAAAGCTGAAGGGTCGACCGAGGTCTACTCATATTCATACGAACATGGATGACTCGGATGACAGAGAGGGGGAGTTTAAGTTAAGTATTGTACTCTTTGCAGGGGACCAAGTCACACAAGAAACAAGTGTCCCAACAAATACAATCTTTCCAACTATCGTGCTGGACCATTAACCTAAATTTTGTTTTAATGTAAATTCGTCAAGTAAACATAATATTCTGTTTAATGTAAACTTGTTTCAAAATGCTTTTATTGGTTCTGAAATATTTAATTTTCTTTGGAATTTGAATATCATGAATGAAAAGAAAATAATAAAATGTAAATAATACAAAAAAATAAATTCTAAATAAATTAATAAATTATTTTCAAAATAATTAATAATAATTAATCTTTTTAAAATAATAATAATAATAATAATAATTTATTAAGATATATTATAATAATAATCAATAGATCTATACTAATTTCATATAGAATCTGATTTTGAATTTGAATTTTATACAACTTAAATATATATTCAATTCAATTCAATATAAATTTGAATTTGAATTGGAATTTGATTTTGATTTTGAATTTGAAGGTTTCTTTATTTCTAAAATTCTAATATATTAGACCTTAAATCAAAATTAAATATCGAAATTAAATCGAAAGAAATAGGTGTAATGTAAATAAAACATGATTAATTAAATCGAAATACTAAGTAATTTAAAAATCAAACTAACCAAACAATGTTGTCAAATTTAAAATAAATTACAAATAAAATTTACTTATTTCCTATTTTCGCCTCCTTCTTGGCAATTCCTATTGGTGTAAAGATGATGTTTGATCATACAGTCTAGGGGTTGAACCATTCTTCATGGTTGATCTAGAGTCTGCACATCGTGGAAAAATTGATCATCTATCATTTACATAAAAGGTGGTGTACCATACTATCTTCTGGATGAAATGATAAGCTGCTAATGGTCGTAGTCGACAACAAAGATGTCATACTACCAACACCCATGCCTTCCCCATATACGGATGTTTGAGGATACTCAAATTGTGCTATGTATCCTCTATCATCCTTGAAAGCTGGCTGACAAGATGAGCTGCCACCAAAAGAAAAATTGATTGGTGGTTGTTTCGGAACATTACCAAATTCAAGTGTTTGATGAAATGATGAGTTGTCACCAAATGGTGCTTGTTCCAAAACATTACCAAATGGTGGATACCTATGTTGCATTGGTTCTTCCCAAGGATAATTGCTTACAAGTCTTGAGGGGGATTGCATCGGAGATCATAAAGAATGCCAACCATAGAACAATCTAAATTTGGTTCGTCTATTGGCTCTTGAGAGCTCTGACCAAACTCAAATGACAAGTGTACGTGTTTTGAGCACCGCCAATCTTCAAGTCATTTATTTGCAGCTTCGAGAGATACTAAGAATGGTTTTCCATTTTCTGAATACCACGAATAGTACTCTTAAGTAAATTCAAAATCACTGGATTCAATTTGACTCAAATCTTCTTCCCACCGCGTATATCTTTTCTCTCACCGTGAAATGAAATTGGCTTGCTTCAAAACCCAATTCTCATCGAATCTACCTCTATCGGCACTATAGATATGTTCAATACCAGGCAGAGCTCTAAGAATAGGTTGATGAAAGTTGAACTGCCTCAACACTCTATTAGCACAATAATATTCAACAATAGAAAAATAAATCAAAGGCACAATTGCACCTCAGAATGTTTTACATTCAAGCACACTTTCTAGTATGCAAGCCTTGATTGTTGGATTGTTGTACGACATCCATATAAACTGTAAAAAACACAAATATTAATATACATACACAAACATTACTTTAAAATATACAAAGTCAGAAAGTTAATTTAAAAATATTATGATACCTGATTTTTTTTTCCTATTGTTTGGGTCTTTAGTCTTATATCTCTAAAATTGTTGTGCACAACCCCCACGTTCTTCATCTTATATCTCCATCTGCAAAGATATGGAACTTATATTTTTAAGTTATTGCAGATAAATATTAGATCAATAAAATATTTATAACAACTATAATTGTAGTATTACCTTCCAGCAAGCAGAAATTGCATGGGTGGTATGGGTGCTTTCACAATAGGCGTTAGATAAGGAAGCCTATACCACGCCCACGATTGCAATAAGATTAAACATCCACCCGTATATGATATCTTCTTCTCACCAATCATAATTGACTCCTTGCACATTTCATGGTACACGAATGCCAATGTTGCAGATCCCTAGCTATATCCACAAATTGTGCTAAAATCATCCAACATTGGAAGATATTGTGTGTGAACCAGATTACCAGATGTATCTGGCATTAATATACCACCAATGATTTGCATTATTTATGCTCGAGCTGCATACGTAAGTTCTTGCTGAGTAGATGTATTTGTTACAACGAATTCACTCTACAACCATGAAATTCTTAGACATAGACCTTTCACATCTTCCCGAGGAGGCATTTTTCTGTGGTACTTACTGCAAAAGTCAAATACATTTTATGTATTTGCTCCAACCAATGCGTTCCCATTTATTGGGATACTAAGGTGCATAGCCACTTCTTCCAGAGTTATTGTGCATTTGCCGAATGGAAAATGAAATGTGTGCGTCTCTGGTCTCCACCGTTAAATCAATCTAGTTATCAATCCAAGGACAATCTTAAATCCACGAAGAAATGAAGCATTATAAAATCCAATGATCTATAAGTGTTAGGAGGCTCAATCGATCAATCGAGTAGCCAAGAGGGGGTGAATTGGTTTTAAGGTGATAAGGATTTTCCTCAACCGAGTAGCCAAGAGGGGGTAAATTGGTTTTAAGGTGATAGAGGGGGAAGCAATGCAAAATATAATTGGACACAATGATTTATAGTGGTTCAAGCTTCTAACCAAGCTTTACATCTACTACCTTAGCTTCCCACTAAGGATTTTACCAAATTCACTAAGAATTTCTTCCCTTTTTCTAGGCTCAAGAAGAAACCTTTACAAACCTAGACTTATACTCCAAAGCCTAGAAACACTCTCTCACAAAGAAAATACAAGTGTGCAAACAAGGGAAAACCTCACAAGGCTACGTGTTTGCAAAATAAGCACTCACCCAAAACCTAACACCTGGTCATACATGACAATTAAGCTCATAAGTGTATTCTACAAAGAAAATTGACAATTAAGTACAAAACACTTTCTTTTAATCATAGAATGTTGGCTTGTTGTTTCTTGTTTTTTCATGGTTGCTTGATTGAGTCTTTCAAAACTTTTAAGGAGTTTGTGTCCGTTACTAGTCATTGGGGTTGGTTTGGAGCCGTTGGAGCCTTTATTTCCTACAATAAATATAGTTTTGAACTTCTCGGTATCGGTATGTTGGGACTCGTATCCGTACTTGTTCTTCAAAAAAATACCCATTGGAGCATTTATAACACAAGGGTATCAATATGCTATACAAACGTATTGGTACACACCCTCTCGTATCGATACGGTCTAAGCCATCGGTACTGATATTGGCTACTAGTATTTGCAAAACTTGGGGACACAAATTCGTATCGGTACGGGCACTCAGGGTATTGATACATGTTAAATCGTATCGGTGCTCAATGACTATTTTTGACACTTTGGCTATTTAAAATCATTTGAAACTTGTCAAAAACCCTTTGAAAACATTTCAAACATATTTTTTCAAGTTTATGGATGTTGAAATATTTTTGCAAAATAGTTTATGTCCAAAAATAGTTTTCTTTAAGTTATATCAAAATCAAATAGACTTCTCGAAATAAACTATGAGATCGAAATGTTTCTTGATCTTCATTCCTCGACGGCGGATGGTATGCTCCTGACCATATAATTAATTTATTATAATAAATTATTTCGTGTTACATGTCATAATAAATTTTAAATTACTTACTTGCTCTTCACAAATATAAGACGAAATGTGCTCATGGTCACGATACAACGAAGCTTCTCCAGATGCCATTTTCAAACAAATCTGCAAAACAATTATCATTCGAATATATACAACCAAAAAAATTATTAACTTCAAAATTTTTTACCTATTCGAATATATCTTCAAAAAATACAAAAAACTTATAGGATTAGACGAGAAACCCAAAAAATGTGCTCTAAATCCTTTAACAAAAAATAATTATCATTTGATTATATCTTCCATCACACACAAAAATTCTACAAACTCCTCTTATATTAAAAAACATATTAATTTAACAAAAATAAATTACTTACTTCTAAGAATCCGAGAAGATCTACAACCAAATATACTTCAAATTTTTTCCCGTCTTCGAATATATCTTCGAAAAAATACTAAAATTTTCCTTCACCTCAAATTCTCTCAATATTTTTTCTCAAACCATATACACCCCTTCTTTACATCCCAATATAGGTTGTCACTTCTTAATATATATAAAACATCTATAAAAATATTATAATTCAGACGTGACCAGCTTTCTCGTGAAAATTGATCTTGCATGCAAGAAGACGCCACCTAGAAGTGGCGTCCTGCACCCCTGATTAAAGCTGCCTGCATCAGCTTTCACATGCTGAAAACAACCACCTGAACCACTGACTTGGCTTTATTAAGCCTATGACACGGACTGTAGGTGGCGTCCTGCCACCAGTCTAATTATAAAAAAATTTAAAAAACAAAACGCAGTGTACAGGTGGCGTCTTTCCCACCAACACTATAGATTTTGCCGTATTTCCCTAAAATTATCCCAACCCACCCCATAATCCCAATTTTAGATTCTAAATGGATTATCAACCCAAATTTACACGGTTTGCATCATTTATTTTTTTCTTTCTAAAAAGTTATCCTTTTATTTAATAATGAGTATACTGAGCTTAATATAATTGACATTGTTGTAATCACTAATTATGTCCAGTTTTTGCTATTATTATTATTATTATTATTATTATTATTATTATTATTATTATTAATGATGTTGGTTTTGTTATTATTATTATTAAAAAATAAAAAAAAACAGATACAAAATAAATTAAATAAGCCCAATAATATTATTAAATATCCAAGCCCATTTACATTTATAATTTGAAAACCCAAAAAAATACATATGGCCCGTTTGGCTCAACCCTATGAAAAAACCTAATCTAAAAAAGCCCTAATCTAATAACACCATTTTCCCTTACAGCAATCAAGATCTGACTGTTGGATCAAATTTGATCCAACGGCCCAAATCAAAAGGAGGAGAGACCGTTCAAATCATCATGCATGCGTGCATGGCCATTCGTCTCCTCCACGAATTTTTTATCTCCGATGTCCACATGGCTTCATCAACGACTGAGCTCCTCCCGTCGGCGTGCGACAACCACCCTCCAACCATCATACATGACAAAAAACAATAGAAAATGAGGGATTGTCAGGTCATCATCATCAACAGTAGGATTAGTTCAACAAATAAAATCAAAAAGGAGAAATTTGATCGAATATAATGTAAGAGAATCCATTTGTAATATTCATTTAGTTAACAATCAATACAAGAAAAAAAAACCTCAAGCATTTTTAAAGGTAAAATTCCAATCTTTATTTCGATTCAAAAAAAGGGGAAAAGGTTAGGGTTTACCTTCGGATCTGAGGGGCGTTCGTCTTTCGCTTGAGTTTTTCGCCGGTGATAAGCCCTTCGACTTCCTCAATCGTACGGGGTAAGCCGGCGAGAAAATAAGTTTTCAAAAAAAAAAATTCGGTTCTGTCTTTGAGGTTTTCTTAAAAAAAGAAGTCGTGTTTTGAAGATTTAAGGTTGGATTCGAGGTTAGGAGAAGAACGTGGTTATATTAGGTTTGGTTTTGGGAGTCGCCAGCACCGGCGAACGGCCGCCGGCACAGCAGAAGAGCTGCCAGAATCTGGGTTTGTAATGAACTCGAATATTTTTGAAGAATAGTTGAGAGAAAATCAAGTGAGACATTTTGATATGATTTTAGAGAAAAGAAAAAAAAACAAAATTTGTTTTTTTGTTTTTTAAGTTATATAGTCCCAACTTTTAAAAATAGAATAATCCTCTTCATTAAATCCCTCCGCCTCCTTGTATTCCTCTCTGCCATCCCTTTGTTTTCAAAGTTATTCAGTTTGATCACTGATTTTCATTGTTTCAAGTCCTTCAATCTTGTTTTTGATTTAATTTAATCTAAAGACCAATGGTATAATCACCCTTTTCGGCCCTTCCCCTTTGTGCTCCAGTTAATTCTCAGCTTATTTATTTACCGTTGTTCTTAATATGTGTCCTGTGTTTCGCGTTTTTGTGTTTTAGTGCTTGAATTTACGTGGTGTTTCCTTTGTTTTATCTTATGTGGAACGTTTTCTTATATGCATCGCATGGTTTAATATAGATTTGATCTGTAGCAGTTTGTTATCATGTAGTTTTTTTTTTTTTTTAGTTTGCTTCATATGTCATGTTTGTATTGCATGTAGTTTGAATCTGTTTTTTAAATTCATATTTGTCTTTCTTTCCTAGCATGTGTTGTAGATTTGTTTGTGTTATGGTTTAGCTCCGGTTTGTTATGCTGCATGCATGTATATTTTGTCACGGTGCCTTTTTTTATTTGTTTGTAAATGTTCATATTTGTTCATGCATTTTACTTGCTATGTCATGTTTTTTTGTTGCATCTGGAATATAAATCGCTAATGTGGTGCCCTTTAATTCGAGAGTAAATGTGGTTAGTACCAGTCGTAGTGGATTTTTCGTTTATTTTTTAATAATGGGGCCCTTAAAATTTACTCACATGTATAACCAAATTTTGATTTAATCGTCACTTGAACTCGCAAAATTCGATATTAATAAATCGGTAATTGGTTTGGTACCAAGTTTGGGCGTGGTGGGGGTGCGAAATCTTCGCTCTCTCGTAACCGACTCTCGAACCCACTTGAATCTTTGGTTTTGTTTTTTTGGTGTCCAGTCTACCTAACCCAAGTGATCGGTGGCGACTCCAGTTTCAAAATATGTTTTTAACAAATTCTCCCAAAATCAAATTTTTCAAGAAAAGCAAAAAAAAATATTCCAAATTTTAAAAAAGTCGCTATAGCTTGGCGACTCCGCTAAGGACCAATTTTTATTTTTACAAAAAGAGAATCAGGCTTAAAAATGATTATCATTCATATTAATATAAGAAGTTGTGAGTTAAAGTAATTAAATTAATATTTGTTTATAAATGCGAGTTTATTTTAGCGCATTTAAAATTTGGTATATAAACTCGTCCGTTAAGTAAGGGGAAAACGATATTGCTTTCGTAGGGATATTGTTCCTCCCTATGGGCCTAGCAAGTACCTTCAGGGCTCGAGTACCCTATGTTTTCGTGGGAATTTTATTTCCCCGTATGGACATAGCGAATGGGTCCCCATGAATTGAACTCGATTGAAATGAGCCTATAATGAGTGATGATCGGGTGCCTTGCTACCCTTAGTAGGGGATATCAAGGACAGTTCGGGTACCCTTGTAGTACCAACCGTCATGTAAAGATTATAGAAAACTCACCCCTATTAGAGCCATGCGAATATCCTAGGTGTCTAAGATAATATGCAAATAAGGTTGTTTTGTTTGATGCTTTGTTTGTTTATTTTTCTGCTATATCGTTTAATTTATTTTATCCGGTACTAATTTATTTCTTTTTGTGTTTTTTTTACTTTTTTGCATTTTTATTTGCATCTACATTACATGACATGAAGGGTTGATTCTCAAATTGATCACTCAATTAGAAATCTTTCACCATGAATGGAAGGTTTCTCAAGGAAGAAGATGAAAACATGAATGTTTGATATTGGTCCAAGCATGAGAGGTGACCAAGCCCACGAAGATGTTAGCTGCAAAAATAAAGATCTTTGTCCATTCATCTCCTTGGAGACAAAAGATAGGTCGATTTTCTTTCGAATACTTGAGGCGACCAGGGAATTAAGAGTTAGAGTTGAAGCCCATATGTAGAAGAACGAGTTGTAATGAGAACCTTTTTATATTCGATGAAAGTTGTTCTAGATTGATCATCCATGGGATCAACGCCTTTATTTGCATTCATTCTCGCATTTATTTTATGGCATTTTATGATTTGTTTCATGCATTTTATAGCATATACTGTGCATTAATTAATAATATAATAAGATTAATTGTGGAAAATTTCATGACAACAAGTTAAGCCGTAATCATTTTGTACTCGTATAGTACACATTCTCAAACAAGAGTTATGGAGGAGAGACTGGCTAATGTCGAGAAATCGTAAAAGGATATCGAGGAACACTTGGGTAATATCGAGCAAAGGATTGAGCGATCTCAGGATGAGATTATAAACTACATTACCACACTGTTAGGGAAAAAAGGAGACTGAAAACCCCCCAGGTATAGACGAAAATACTAATGAAGAAGACCTAGGAGGAAAATCGTCTCATACAAAGGGTCAACCATAAGGGTTAGTTCTGAAGAATGGCCAAGTAGCCGGGGCATCTGTTAATAGTCCGATCGATGTAGCACATAGTTTCGAGAATAAGGCGGACATAGAAGTTCTGGATTTGAATTCGATCAATGAAATAGAGACAAGATTGAGGAAAGAGTTTGAAAAGAAGTTCGAAGAGCAATGCCTCCAAATGGAAGAAATAGTAAGCATTTTGCAAGAAAGCAATGATTGTGGAATTGATGCTATTAAGTTGAGCCTAGTAGCTGATTAAGTCGTCCCGCACAAGTTCAAAGTACCTGATTTTAAAAAATAAGATGGGACTACTTTTCCTTCGGCTCATTTGACCATGTATTACGTAAGATGGCGGGACACTTGAAGAATGAAAAACTGCTTATTTATTGCTTCCAAGATAGTCTCACTGGGGCAGCCGCCCGTTGGTACGCACAGCTCAGCCGGGCCAATGTGAAGTCATGGAAGGACCTATCAAGAATCTTTAATGAATAGTACAGACATGTAAAAGACATGGTCCCTAATAGGACAATGCTACAAGGATTGACTTAGGGGCATAATGAGAATGTTAGACAATATGCCCAAAGATGGAGAGATGTCGCGACGCAAGTCCAGCCGCCCATTCTAGAGAGCAAAATCACCTGTATTTTTGTGGATACCCTGCAAGGTTCATTATATGAGAAAATGATCAGCAACATATCCCAAAGTTTTTTTGAGTTTGTAAATACGCAGAGTCAATTGAGGCCACATTCAAAAGCGGCAAGCTTAAAACCAACGAAAGTTCACAGAAGTTTCAAGAGAAAAAAAAGATAATGAAGTAAGCAACGTGATTACTCATAGCCTTAGTAACGTTGTGATCACGCCAAAGCCGACAACGACAAACTCACAGGGATCCAATGGAAGAGATACAAAGGGAAAGAAAGAATAGACCTTTACTCCCATACCGTTAACCTATGGTGAATTGTACCCTAAGCTTTTTGAGGCCGATTTAGTTCGTCCTTAACATCTCAATCTAATGCAACCCCCATACCCTCCATGGTATGACACTAAGGCACAATGCAAGTACCACGTGGGAATCGTTGGGCACTACATTGATAATTGCAAGGCATTTAAAAAGGTGGTCCAAAACTTGATCAATACAAGAGTTTTGAAATTTGACTCCCAAATGTAGCAACAAACCCTTTGCCCAATCACGGTGAACGAGGGGTCAATGTCATAGAGAATGATTGTATTAAGAAGACATTGAAAAGTGTAGATGAAGTTAAGTCCCCTTTGAGCTGGGTGTACAAGCAACTGCATGGAGCCAGACTGATCATACAGAATGTGGAGATTAATAAGAAAGTTAGAAAAGAATATTGCGAGTATCATCAGGAAGAAGGACATGAGATACAACATTGCAAAGAGTTTAAACTGTTGATACAAAAAATGATGGACAATAAGGAGATCAAGTTTATCGAGGAAGATTAAAGGACTGAAGAATTTGGTTGAATGAAAGACAGTACCAGTTGTCCGGGGTTTGCTATGCACGAAAACTTCATCTTATTGTTCATCGTTTTCCATCCTTTTGTTGTTGATATCCTCTATCTTTTGTGTATAAGTTTAAAGAAATATTGGGAAGTGATTATCACACTTTTGCGTATGTAATGTTTTCCCAAATCAATCAAATGATACTTGTTTCGTATGATATTTTATTTTTAGACAAGTAATTTATATTCTTTGATTCTTTAAACATTTCATTTGTTGTCATGTGCTAGTTTTATTTTCACATACATATATGTACATATCTTTTTTTTATCATGAACTTAAATATTAATTGTGAGAGTGACTTTGATTCAAGTCCAACGATTAATTTCGAGCAGCCTGTGTCTGTAGGAAATCAAAAGCTGTGAAGATGACTAATATGTGGCTTACATTCTGATTTAATTTGGTCAATTAATAATGACCACAGATGAGGATAATATAATGCATTTGGGAGAATAAGCTTCCACAATTTAAAAAGAAAAGGTAAAAAGGAGAAATCTCAAGGCACTCCCCTATAGCTACAAGATTGAGTGTCTAATAAGGTAGCTATGCTCTGTCTACTCTATATCTTGGCTTCATGAGTGATCTTTCAAATCCTGACAAAGTTAAACAACTAATGAGATGAAATCCCGAGATATAAAAATGCACTCCATTGTTTGAAGCCTGGTAAAAGGCATTTTGAGATAAGAGTGTGGAATCTTTGGGGCACTCCGTTAAAGCAATAGGAAAAATAAGGTTGCAATGCACCATCCAAGTCAAAAATGTCACATCTTGAAAACTGGCCTAGTCGGAATTAGGTACCGATGATCGGAAGTTTTGAATTTGATATGTAAAATATCGTAATAAATGACCATGGTACCCCTCTTTTGTAATGAAATCTCAATTTGGTCCTATTTGAGTGAATGAACTCCCTCGTATGAAATTCGGAGCCCAAAATGCAAATTCTAAGCTAGGCGTACCGATACGGTCAAGCTAATATCGATACGGTCAAGCCAATATCGATACATCCCAACTATCAATAAGTAACTTATCTGTTTGGGCATGAGCATATCGATACGGGTCCCCTATTTTGAATATGTTCGAAGTCAAAATTGAAAGGAAAGTAAGATAGATGCTTACTCACCTCCTTGCTTGACCACTCCCATGTGAAAGCCATCAGAAAAGTGACTAATATCAAATAAAAAGGAGTGATTAGATGGATGGCTTGGGGTTGAGCAAACCTCCACCTAAGGGAAATGTTTTCATTGGCTTAAGGTTAGGTGGGCAATTATTAAGAAGGTTAAAGAGGGTTTTGAAATAATTTGGTAAAAAGGGAAAGCTCCCACCTCTGTTCTTGCCATCTACCGAAACTAAACCCACCTTGCTATCAAAAGAAGCGTACACCTCCATTAGTGTCTTCAACCTTTAGCTAATCTAGCACCTTGGTGCAATCCTCGATCATCGTTCGACTTCAATACCCCGTTTGAAAGCTCATAACTCGGTAAGCAAAACCCCTCATTCGATTTGATGATTCCAATCTTCGTTGGAGCTTAATTTTGAAATTAGGTTTTCCCGGTTCAAGTAGGAACCATGAATTAGGAGTTTGATTTTTTTAATTCAATGTTGTCCCTAAACTCTGGTAAGTTCGAAATATGTTTCTAAATCCTTAATTCGAACTCTAATACGACCCTTGATTTGTGCTAGCTCAAGTGTTGAAGAAGGACTCATTGTCATTCCCGAAGGAAGCTAGGCACATTGGAATTTTGATTCGAGAGCCTCATAATCAAGGTGAGTGTAGTCGTGTCATGGGATAGGCTCGGTGCCATCCCGTTGCATTATTGTGGTTTGCTATGCATTGTGTCAAAGCTCAAGTAGAGCAATTGGCTATAAATTCGAATGGTAAGGTTGGGTAAGCCCTTGTGTTATTTTGATATGGTTATGGATATACATGTGACATATGATCCAATATAAATGAACTATGAAAATGATATGTTGAAATATGAAAAAATATGTTACATTATGTAAAATTGATATGGCTATATGATGATTCGATGTACACATGTACAATGATATGCTATGGAGCTACGGCTCACGTTCGTTTCCAATATGTTATGGCCAACGGGCACAAAGGTAAGAAAATACATTGATATATGTGAACCCTGGACATTTGAGAGTTTTGAATACAATTGACATGTCATAGGGTTATTTGAGCTCGTATAAGTAAGGGTGGACTACGGTCCGAGGCTACGACCTATACGTGGGGGAGTTAAGGATGGATTGTGTAAGGGATTTATCCAGAGCTACGGCTCAAGGCTATAGCCTATTTTATGATATATGTGTTGGTGTAAAGGGGAATCCGTGTATCCATTTGTTACATTTTCCAAGGGAATTGATATGTGTTAAGTTTTGCTATGATTATGTGAAAGTATGGTAAATGACTTAAGCATGAGACTCATGTGATTAATAGTGTAGTTATGTTATTTAAGTATGATGATATGTTGTTCATGATCATAGGATGTTATTCATGTCACTTGATTATTTTATGCTTGTTATGACTACCTCACTAGGCTAAATAAGCCTAACATATGTGTGTGTCTCATGCATTTTAGGACCTTGAAGCATTCCGAACTCCGATCGTGTATAATCTACGGTTGCAAGTAACCTCCGTTACCATATGTATGTTTACCTTCGTTTTCGAACTCCTAGTGAAGTGGCATAAGGTTTAAACATGTTGAAATGACCTATTTTGATATGTTTGTATAAGCCTAAAATAGCCTAGGCAATGTATGTGATGAATAGTATGTTTTGAAGTGGTGAGATAGGTTGTTATGGTTGATAAGGCCCTAATTGGTAAAATCTTAGTAAATGGATTCAAAATGCTCTAAAATTTGACATGCAATTAGAAATACTGTTTTTAAGATTGCTGGTAAAGTTTGATAAAATTTGAATAACGTATGGTTGGGTAATTCGAATAAAACCCAATAAAATCCTGTCATTACAGGTCAAGGCGTATCGATATGGGTGATGGCATATCGATACGATCAGGCATAATTTGGCTAAAAGAAAACAGGGCGTATCGATACGATTAGGACGTATCGGTACGGATTTTGGTCACTGAAACCTGGATGGTAAAAAGGTATTGATACGGCCATGGAGCATATCGGTACGAAGTCAACATGATTAACGCGTATCAATACTGGGTTAGCTGTATCGGTACGGGTTTGACATCCTTCAAATCTGGAAATCTGAAATTAGGCTTAGTGTATCGATACGGTATAAAGAATAAAAAAGTTTTAAACAGTTTGCATATTGGTCACTAATAACTATACGGTCTAATTAATCAGGCTAACGATATCCGACAGTAATGGAACTTCACAGATTAATTACATGTCGGTAGTAAATAATTCAGGTTAGGATCGCTAGTTTGTAGAGTTTACGATTTAGCCCTTAAGTTGAAAAAGGTTAAAATTGACCCCAATTCTAATACGACTAGTAACGAATAGGTTCGATAAGCCTTGAGAATGACTAATAAAATATTCCGAACAAGTACCAAACCCCGATTCCGTCTTCTGATCTCTAAATAAGTTTTCGGTAACACTTTCCGATCCGATTCTCTACCAGACCAGGAAAAGGGTGTTACAAAAAACCTTAGCTTCATGAGTGATGGTGATATTTTTATATCATGACAATGTTGAGTAGCTCAGGGTTTTGTTGTTTGCTCCATCATTTATCTTGAGCCAAAAGAATGTGATGAGTTGAATTCCCCAAATAAAAGAGGAAATAGGACAAAGAAAAATAATTTAAAGGTGAAACATAGCAAAAGTGGTTTTAAACTGGTTAAATAACAAACTAACTCGGAAGGTACTTCACATCTTCAGATATCAACTCAGCTTTCGAGGTCTCCTAGACACAGGATATACTTGGAGAAATCTTCGGTAAGTTATTTCATTGTCTCTCCATACTTAATATTTGGGTTCCTAGTTTTGATTTCATTAAAAAAAAGAGTTCACATTTTTCAAAAATTTAATTATTTTCTCTAGCTCATTAAATTTTGCATTGAAATGAGCTTAAGGCATTTTTTTCTCGCCCTAAATTTTGAGAGAGGGACAAACTCTGAATAAGATTTTTACATTAAAATGAGCTTAAAATAAACTTTCCATTAAAATGCGTTTAAGACTTTTTCTCACCCTAAATGTCGAGAGAGGGGTAAAACTTTGCATCATGGATTCAAGATCGAGAAAATTAGTGGGGCACCATTGTCCATGCGACAAGGTCATTTGTACATAAGAGTTCAAATTAGAATAAACAATAGAGGATACAGAGCCTAAGAAATTTGACTATTGAACAAGTCGAAAATTTGACTAAAAAAGAACAAGAGTAAATAACAAAATTTTGGGACAATTTTGCTAGGGCACGAAGATGATCAATCTTTAATGACAGAGATATTTCAGAGCTAGAACTCAAGAAGACTAAGTTGAACAAAGATTCTGAAAATTAAACCCGAGTCTAAGATGGGTTGAGCAGCCGAAGAAAGAGTTTCAACAAAGAATTGAAACACGGAATCTTGAGCTTCCCAAAAGACGAGCTCACCCAAGTGGTTCTCAGTTTGCATCATTCATACATCATGTGTATTTAGGCATCCTTAAGTTAGGGCCATGCTAACTCATATCATTAATTTGCTTTGTCTATTTTGACAGGAATCATTAAATGCATCAACAAAAAAATTAAGAGTTCATAACGAGAAGAGCTCACCATATTTACGGAGAATGAAGAAATTCAAAATGAGAAGAACAACTTCAAGCTCCACACTTTGGCAGAAGATTGATGAAATTCGTAATGAGAAAAAAAAAACTTCAAGATTCGGCAACTTTGATAGAGGAATGAAGAATTTCATAATAAGTAGAACAACTTTGGACCTCGGAGGATGAAGAATTTCTTAATTAGAAGAACAACTTCAGACTCCAAACTTTGGCTGAAGATTGAAGTAATTTGTAATGATAAGAACAACTTCAAGCTTCGACAACTTTGATAGAGGAATGGAGAATTTCATAATAAGAAGAACAACTTCAGACCTCGAAGGATGAAGAATTTCATAATGAGAAGAACAACTTTATACTCCAAAATTTGGCAAAAGATTAAAGAAATTCATAATGAGAAGAAAAACTTCAAGCTTCGGTAACTTTGGTAGAGGAATGAAGAATTTCATCATAATAAGAACAACTTCGAACCTCGGAGGATGAAGAATTTCATAATGAGAAGAACAACTTTAGACTCCAAATTTTGGCGGAAGATTGAAGAATTTCATAATGAGAAGAACAACTTCAAGCTTCGGCAACCAATGCATTTCTAGTCAAGACTTCCGGACCATCAGTAGGACCTTCAATGCATGGTGATTTGGGATTCAGACAAAGAAGTAGGACAAAATTAGTGCTTTTTAGTCTTTGCTCTATTCTTGTTTTACAATAATGAGCAAAGAGGGCCATCTGTAATCACTAATTTTGTCCAGTTTTTGCTATTATTATTATTATTAATGATGCTGGTTTTATTATTATTATCATTATTAAAAAAACAGATCCAAAATAAATTAAATAAGCCCAATAATATTATTAATATCTAAGCCCATTTACACTTATAATTTGAAAACCCAAAAATAATACATATGGCCCGTTTGGCCCAATCCTATGAAAAAACCTAATATGAAAAAGCCCTAATCTGATAACACCACGTGAGGATGCCTGTCGCATCTTTGATCTCTTCTGTCCATGTGGTTTCATCAACGATTGAGCTCCTCTAGTCGGCGTGCGACAACCACCACACATGACAAAACAATAGAAAATGGGCGGATTGTCAGGCCATCATCATCAACATTAGGATTAGTTCAACAAATGAAATAAAAAAGGAGAATTTTGATCGAATATAATATAAGAGAATCCCTTTGTAATATTCATTTAGTTAACAATCAATACAAGAAAAAAACCCTCAAGTATTTTCAGAGGTAAAATTCCAATCTTTATTCCAATTAGAAAGAAAGGGGAAAGGGTTAGGGTTTACCTTCAGATCTGAGGGGCATTTGCCGGTGATAAACCCATCAACTTCCTTGGTCGTATGAGGTGAGCTGGAGAGAAAATAAGTTTTCAAAAATAATTTTTTTCGATTTTGTCTTTGAGGTTTAAAAAAACTGTGTTTTGAAGATCCAAGGTTGGATTCGAGGCTAGGAGAAGAATAAGGTTATTTTAGGTTCGGTTTTGGCGCCGGCGATGTAGAACGGCGTCCGACACGAAAGAGGAGCTGCTAGAATCTGGGTTTGTTATGAACCCGAATATTTTTGAAGAATAGTTGAGAGAAAATCAAGTGGGGCATTTTGATATGATTTTTGAGAAAAGGAAAAATGATTTTTTTTTTGTTTTTTAAGTTATATAGTCCCGGCTTTTAAAAATGGAATACTCCCCTTCATTGAATCCCTCCACCTCCTGGTATTCCTCTCCAACATCCCTTTGTTTTCAAAGTTATTCAGTTTGGTCACTAATTTTCATTGTTTCAAGTCCTTCTATCTTGTTCTTGTTTTAATTTAATCCGAAGACCAATGGTATAATCACCCTTTTCGGCCCTTCCCCTTTGTGCTCCAGTTAATTCTCAGCTTATTTATTTACCATTGTTCTTAACTTGTGTTCTGTATTTTGCGTTTTTGTGTTTTAGTCCTTGAATTTACGTGGTGTTTCCTTTGTTTTATCTTATGTGGAACGTTTTCTTACATGCATCGCATGGTTTAATATAGATTTGATCTGTAGCAGTTTGTTATCATGTAGTTTTTTTTTTAGTTTGCTTCATATGTCATGTTTGTATTGCATGTAGTTTGAATCTGTTTTTTTTTAATTCATATTTGTCTTTCTTTCCTAGCATGTGTTGTATATTTGTTTGTGTTATGGTTTAGCTTCGGTTTACTATGCTGCATGCATGTATATTTTGTCATGGTGCTTTTTTACTTATTTGTTCGTACATGTTCATATTTGCTCATTCATTTTACTTGCTATGTCATGTTTTATGTTGTATTCGGAATATAAATTACTAATGCGACGCCCTTTTATTCGAGAGTAAACGTGGCTAGTACCAGTCGTAGTGGTGGTGGTTTTTTATTTATTCTCGAATAACGGGGCCCTTAAAATTTACTCATATGTATAACTAAATTTTGATTTAATCGTCACTTTAACTCGCAAAATTCGATATTAATAATTCGGTAATTGGTTTGGTACCAAGTTTGGGCGTGGTGGGGGTGCGAAACCTTCCCCACTCGTAACTGACTCCCGAACCCATTTGAATCTCTGGTTTTGTTTTTTGGTGTCCGGTCTACCTAACCCAAGTGAGCGGTGGCGACTCCAGTTTTTATTCCAAAATACGATTTTTTTAATAAATTCCTCCAAAATCAAATTTTTCAAAAAAAAATGAAAAAAAACTGATTCCAGATTTTAAAAAGGTCGCTACAGTTGTAAATAATGCAACTTCTCTTCTTCTTTTTCTATAGTTAAAGACTGAGTTTAATATATTTGACATAGTAAATAATGCAACTCCTCTTCATCTTTTTCTATAGTTAACCGGTTAAACCTTTCAAAATATCGAATGTCATTTTCAACTTAAAATGATCAGATTAACATTTGGACATGCATAAGTTATTTTCATATGCTAAAAAAATAGTATAATATAAAACATCACCTATAAGTACAGTCGTGAATAATATTGCATTTTTAACCCCCAAAAAAGGAGATTGCATTAAAAACGCATGCATACACGTATAAAGTGGAGCAGTATAAAATGGTTAAACATAAAAAGATCCATTACTTCATCAAAATTCTTCTCCATGTAGTAACTAAACACAGTAATTGTTTAGAGAAGGATCAGGAGGGAGTGTTGACGAGTTAATGTAGATGATGATACTTGAAACGTAGAAACCTATAACAGTTAAAGTGACTTCTTCGAACATTTCGAGTGAGTTGAGGGACCATGTTGGTAAAGCTGAAGAAGAAGATATCATACACCATTTTTTCTCTTCTTCTGTTTTGTCTGGGCTTTGCTTTTAAAACTAATTCAAAACATAAAAACAAATTAGAACTTTTATGTTGAATCGTTTCTTTTTCTTCATATTCACCAAAACCCATATATAAATAATAGGGTACAAGTGTAAGACACATTGATACATCTACGGTGCTACCCATTTATCTTACTTTTATATATAGTAATACAGATTCTTTTTAAAAATTAAGTTCTATACTTTGGAGTGTAAAAGTAATATGTTTAATGAACTACTAATTTTTTAGTAGGATAATGTGTTATAATCTTTCAAACAAGGGTAAGTTCTTTATTAGTGTGAATGAAACAAGTTAAGTTAAAAATGTCCCACTCATAATAGACCTCTTTAGCACTATATTTGAATTAGACAATTAATGAATCAGATACGTGTAGTTATATAAAGGGTAAGTTGATTAAATGTTAGTCATGATTACAAATTTCGCCCTTATCATTTGATTTTTATTTTCAATTGCACCCTTAAGCTTTCAATTTTTTTTTCCAAATCGGTAAAATTTGGTTGGAAATTCTGACTTAGTTGTTAGTTGACTAACTATCAACCATATATTTGCTGATGTGACACTCATCTACTTAATTTTTGACATGACATTGTGTCTTATGTTAACAAATAAATTTTACTTTTTTTAAAATAGAAAATTTATAAAAAAAATAAAAAATGAGAAAGTAATGAACATAATATTGTTTTTAAAAAAGTTATGAACAAATAATAAAATTAGTTGATTTAGTAGGATGAGGCACTAAGCCCCTTCAACAAAATTTGCAGTTCGATTTCCGACACTGTGAATAAAGAAAGTTGGATTGGACGAGTCACCCAATATGAACACCTTTAGTATTTGACTTGAATTAGTCACTAACGGGTCAGATACAAGTGATTATAAAAAATAAGATTGTCAAATGTTAGACGATTGCAAATTTCTCCCTCGATGTTTAATTTTTTTAATTTGTTTCTTTATTATTTTCAACTGCACCCGTATGTACTTAATCACTGACGTGACACTTTACCTGTACTTAATTGCTGAGATGACACTATTTTATCTTATATGTCAGTTAATAAATAATTTGTCTTTCTAAAAAATATGAATTTTAAAATATTTAAATAGAAAATTTATTAAAAGAGTTAAAAAAATATTAAAATTTTACTCTATCGGTCCCTCTTAAATTGTACCTTGTTGACTTTTCACATAGTTTTAGAGAGAAAAAATTGTGTAAGATATGTTGTAAAATAATTGAAATGATAATTTTATTATTAAAAAGTTAAATTTTGTTTTGTTGAAAAACTAAAAAAATGGTAGAAAGGAAAATGTATCTTGTAAAAACTGTTGAGTTTTTTAAAGGGACAATCTAAGTTGGACAATTTTAAAACACAAAAAAGATAAGTTTAATGAGACAAAGAAAATATAAATTATGAACATATTTAAGAAATTCAAAAAATTACAAGAATATTTTTGAATATTGGTGTGATAAGAATAATTTATAAAGTTATAAATAAAATTTTAAAAGTATATAAAAATATCATCACCCAAAAAGATAAACTACTCATATAGTCACTCAATTTTGATTGTTTTTTTGTTTTGATACTGAACTGTAACTTTTTTAAATTTAATCACTAATTTTTGATCTAGAAATTGTTTGATCTGATTCCACAAGATCGTTGGGTAGTTCGTCATATCTCGAGAGTTTGAAATACTAGCTAAAGAGGGTCTAGGAAGGATTGTGAACTCAATCAAAATCTGGTAATATGCTTCAGATGTGTGAAGCTTGTTGGTGAGTTGGTTTCGCAGATAAGTGTGCACTGTGCGAGTCATTTGGCATAGAAGGGTTGATCGGCAAGAAGGTTCTCTTGCTGGTACAATGGGTGGGTTCATGACTATAAACAAGACATTTTGCTATGTATGGAGCAGTGGGCAAGCGTGGGGGTGGTGCTGGACAGGGTTAGGGCTTTTGTTTCAGAATTGCGCGGCACTTGCTTGAGTAGCTAGGATGCAGAAGTTTTATTTTTAGAAAAGGAATTTAGTGTATTATTATTCAGATTTTTCTTGTTTTTCCACTTAGTCTTGCACTTTGGTACAATTTTAAATATGAAAGGATTTTTAATGAGACTTCGCTACCTTTTTTAAAGAAGTCACCTAACTTTTTAATTTTGTTTATTTTCACTCAACTTTTAGTTTTTGGACGTCGTTACGATATGTTTTGTGCTTTACTGGCATGAAAGAGTGAGAAAATATTTTGAATGCCACACAAGAGTCACATGTGTCTTTTGTCATGTAAAATCCTTAAACCTGTTGATATGAACGTCAATGGCAAAGACCCAGAGAAGTACCCAGGTGGCCCCATTACTCGAGCAAGGGCCAAGGAGTTCCAAGCAGCCATGGAAAATATGTTTACATCAAGCTTGGGACGTGAGAAAGAAGAAATAATAAGGGAGGAACACTTTACTTTGCTTATGCATGAATTTGCATGAGTATTTAAAGTTTGCATAACATTCATTGCATTCAATAAACATGTTGTTCATTAAAGCATGCGTTGCATTTAAACATGTAGTTCATTTAGTTATACACTTCATTTAACTAAGTAGTTCATTGATTAAACTAGTTCATTCAAGATTATTAGTTCATTGAATAAAGTTAGTTCATTAATTAAACTAGTTCATTCATCAAACTAGCTCATTTATTAAACTAACTCTTAATTGTTTACATGCATGTTTTCAATTAAAGATTGAATAAAGTTTACCTTTGTGTCTAGGTGCATGAGGAAGATGAGCGGTTTTACCAGATGCAAGAATATCAGCAGAATGTCTTCCAATTCTGGATGCGATACAGACGTGTTTGGATCCAGAAATCAATTGGACGTTATTCCTCCATCTCTTAGCTTTCCAATGCCTTTTGAATCACCTCAATCCGATATCGGGAGCTTGAGATACGAATGATTTACTGAAGACAGTGCAGGCTGAAATTTTTATTACGGGAATTTTATGCATGGATGATTTGAATGAATTTGAGCCAAGGAAGAGTTCTTTCATCTTCTACCAAGAGACAAGCAATTGATGGCCATCTTAATTCAGCAAATTCAAGGCATTCAAGGTTGATGTTATCACCATTCAAGTGGGGGTTTCAAAATTCATTGAGGAGACATGAAATGAAGGCTGGATGAAACTCACCTTTTATGACATTCAAGTCATATTAATCAGCTTGGAAGATGAAGAGTTGCACTTAAACTGGACAGCAAGGATGTCTACATTCATCCTTGTCCACATTCATCCCCTTTCTCTTCATATGATAGCAAAACAAGGCAGCCCAAGAGTCCTTCTTAATTTGGACGAAAATATGACTAAATTCAACCTCAATTTGTCTAAACTAATCAGCTTTGAAGATGAGAAGAAAGGACAAAGCATTCATGTGTATTCAAGTGCATTAAGATGAGCATTCATCTTTCTTGTAACACCTTTTCATATTCTGCCTACTTCTACTATAAATAGGCATCTTTAGGATCATTGTAAGACACACTTTGAATATATAAAACATCTTTGAAAGATTGCTTTCATTCTTGTTCTCTTGTGGAACTTTATCGGCTTCAAGTTAGTCTTGTAGTCTTCATCCATTTCCCTTTTGTTATAGCGTTGGTTCCTAGCTCATCTATAGCTAGTGGGTCACGTTCCATATCCTACCACTTCATTTCCACTTTATTATATTGCTGGTTCCTAACTCTTTATAGTTAGGGGGTCACAATCCATCCTTTGAATTTCTTCATCTTAACGCCAACACCCCATCATCTTCACCTACATTTTCATCTTTTATTTTTTTTTCCTTCCATAATCACAACTATCACTCTTCCTACACCCCTTCTACATATCTTTCATCCCATTATTTCTATTTCTTATTTATCTATTTCTACTTACATTGTTGTTTGAGTAATTTCAGAATACATTCAAAGCACTGCAGAGTTCTTACTAGAATCACGATCGGGCATTCACATATATGATTCAAAACTCATAGTCGAGATCATATCACCTGTTGCCCCCAATTTTCAGCCAATATATTCAAGAAAAAAAAGTCAAGAAAGAAGTAGAAAGAAAAGCTCTAGAGATGACAAAAATGGATAAATGTACATGTATTCTTGATATGATCTCGACTATGAGTTTTGAATCATATATGTGAATGCCCGATCGTGATTCTAGTAAGAACTCTGCAGTGCTTTGAATGTATTCTGAAATTACTCAAACAACAATGTAAGTGGAAATAGATAAATAAGAAATAGAAATAATGGGATGAAAGATATGTAGAAGGGGTGTAGGAAGAGTGATAGTTGTGATTATGGAAGAAAAAAAAATAAAAGATGAAAATGTAGGTGAAGATGATGGGGTGTTGGCGTTAAGATGAAGAAATTCAAAGGATGGATTGTGACCCCCTAACTATAAAGAGTTAGGAACCAGCAATATAATAAAGTGGAAATGAAGTGGTAGGATATGGAACGTGACCCACTAGCTATAGATGAGCTAGGAACCAACGCTATAACAAAAGGGAAATGGATGAAGACTACAAGACTAACTTGAAGCCGATAAAGTTCCACAAGAGAACAAGAATGAAAGCAATCTTTCAAAGATGTTTTATATATTCCAAGTGTGTCTTACAATGATCCTAAAGATGCCTATTTATAGTAGAAGTAGGCAGAATATGAAAAGGTGTTACAAGAAAGATGAATGCTCATCTTAATGCACTTGAATACACATGAATGCTTTGTCCTTTCTTCTCATCTTCAAAGCTGATTAGTTTAGACAAATTGAGGTTGAATTTAGTCATATTTTCGTCCAAATTAAGAAGGACTCTTGGGCTGCCTTGTTTTGCTATCATATGAAGAGAAAGGGGATGAATGTGGACAAGGATGAATGTAGACATCCTTGCTGTCCAGTTTAAGTGCAACTCTTCATCTTCCAAGCTGATTAATATGACTTGAATGGTGATAACATCAACCTTGAATGCCTTGAATTTGCTGAATTAAGATGGCCATCAATTGCTTGTCTCTTGGTAGAAGATGAAAGAACTCTTCCTTGGCTCAAATTCATTCAAATCATCCATGCATAAAATTCCCGTAATAAAAATTTCAGCCTGCACTGTCTTCAGTAAATCATTCGTATCTCAAGCTCCCGATATCGGATTGAGGTGATTCAAAAGGCATTGGAAAGCTAAGAGATGGAGGAATAACGTCCAATTGATTTCTGGATCCAAACACGTCTGTATCGCATCCAGAATTGGAAGACATTCTGCTGATATTCTTGCATCTGGTAAAACCGTTCATCTTCCCTCATGCACCTAGACACAAAGGTAAACTTTATTCAATCTTTAATTGAAAACATGCATGTAAACAATTAAGAGTTAGTTTAATAAATGAGCTAGTTTGATGAATGAACTAGTTTAATTAATGAACTAACTTTATTCAATGAACTAATAATCTTGAATGAACTAGTTTAATCAATGAACTACTTAGTTAAATGAAGTGTATAACTAAATGAACTACATGTTTAAATGCAACGCATGCTTTAATGAACAACATGTTTATTGAATGCAATGAATGTTATGCAAACTTTAAATACTCATGCAAATTCATGCATAAGCAAAGTAAAGTGTTCCTCCCTTATTATTTCTTCTTTCTCACGTCCCAAGCTTGATGTAAACATATTTTCCATGGCTGCTTGGAACTCCTTGGCCCTTGCTCGAGTAATGGGGCCACCTGGGTACTTCTCTGGGTCTTTGCCATTGACGTTCATATCAGTCCCTCCCTCTTTAAGGCGATTTGTCCCCAAATCGTCATCTACATCATAAGGAGATAGGTCAGCAACATTGAAGGTTGCACTAACATTAAACTCACCTGGAAGATCTAATTGGTAGGCATTGTCATTGATCTTCTTGACTATTTGGAATGGTCCATCTCCCGAGGCATTAATTTGGACTTTCGTTGAGCAGGAACCTTTCTTTCCTCATGTGCAGCCACACCCAATCCCCTGGCTCAAAGGAAATTCGCTTACGACCCTTATTTGCTTGCTGCTCATATTGCTTGGTTCGTTTTTCAATGTTCTCCCGCACTTGTTGATGAAGCTTCTTAACAAATTCAGCTTTATTAAGTCCATCTTTATTCACAATTTGATCAGCGGGTAATGGTAACAAGTCTATCGGTGTTAATGGATTGAATCCATACACCACTTCAAAAGGCGTGCGCCCTGTAGTACTATGGATCGAACGGTTGTATGCAAACTCCACATGTGGTAAACTCTCCTCCCATGTTTTCAAATTCTTCCTAATGATGGATCGAAGTAACATAGAAAGTACTCGGTTCACCACTTCAGTTTGGCCATCCGTTTGAGGGTGGCAAGTGGTGGAGAATAGTAACTTAGTACCAATCTTACTCCATAGGGCTCTCCAAAAGTGACTTAAGAACTTCACATCCCGATCAGACACAATAGTTCTTGGTATGCCATGTAACCTTAAGATTTCCCTGAAAAACAAAGTAGCAATATGTGAGGCATCATTAGTTTTGTTACAGGGAATGAAATGAGCCATTTTGGAGAATCTATCCACAACTACAAAGATGGAATCTTTGTTATTCTTGGTACGTGGAAGCCCTAGCACAAAATCCATTGAAATATCCATCCATGGTGCTTCCGGTATGGGTAGTGGTGTGTAAAGTCCATGTGGCATGACTTTAGATTTGGCCTTCCTGCAAGTGATGCATCGCTCACACAACCTCTCCACATCTCGTTTCATTTTAGGCCAATATAGGTGCTCTTGAAGTATAGCCAAAGTCTTTGCTATCCCAAAATGTCCCATTAATCCTCCTCCATGAGCTTCCTTAGTTAGCAATTCACGCATGGAACCTTGAGGGATGCATAGTCTTCCTTCCTTAAATAGGAAACCATCATGCTTATAGTATTTTTCAATTGACCTTTTCTCACAAGCTTTGTAAATCTCTCCAAAATCGAGTCGAGACATATAAGTCTTTAATAAAAACAAAACCCAATAACTTAGATTCCAAAGTGTTTAAAAGAATATACCTCCGTGACAATGCATCGGCAACTATATTCTCCTTACCTTTCTTGTACTTGATAACATATGGGAAAGTTTCAAGAAACTCCACCCATTTGGCATGCCTTTTGTTGAGTTTATGCTGCCCCGGATATGTTTCAATGCCTCATGATCAGTGTGAATGATGAACTCCTTAGGCCAAAGGTAATGTTGCCATGTTTCCATTGCCCTCACAAGAGCATACATCTCCTTGTCATAGGTAGGGTAATTAAGCGTAGCTCCACTTAATTTTTCACTGAAATAGGCTATAGGGACGTCCACCTTGAGACAAAACTGCTCCAATTCCTACACCGATGCATCACATTCAATTTCAAAAGTTAGATTAAAATCAGGTAGAGCAAGTAAAGGGGCATGTATTAAACAATCTTTAATGCTATTAAGGACTTCTCTTGATCTTCCCCCAAAAGAATTTAGAATTCTTCTTAATAACACTTGTTAGTGGGGCGGCTATGGTGCTGAAGTTGGGGACGAATCTTGATAAAAACTTGCAAGTCCATGGAAGCTCCTAACTTGAGAAATGCTTGCTGGTCGTGGCCACTCTTCAATGGCTTTAACCTTCTCTTTGTCCACCTCCAAGCCTTCAGAACTCACAACGAAACCTAGGAAAACAACCCTGTCAGTACAAAATGTACATTTTTGTAAGTTAGCAAACAGTTTTTCCTTCCTCAAAACTAGCAAAACTGACCTTAAATGTTGAACATGTTCTTCCATGGTTTTACTATAGATTAGAATGTCATCAAAGTAAACCACACAAAACTTACCCAAGAATGGCCTAAGAACATGATTCGTTAACCTCATAAACGTGCTTGGAGCATTAGTTAAGCCAAAAGGCATAACCAACCACTCATAAAGGCCTTGCTTAGTTTTGAATGCTGTTTTCCACTCATCACCTTCCCGCATTCGTATTTGGTGGTAACCACTTTTAAGATCAATCTTGGAAAAGAGGTTAGAACCACTAAGCTCATCTAACATGTCATCTAAGCGAGGAATAGGGTGACGATACTTTTTACCGTAATTTTGTTTACCGCTCGGCAGTCCACACACATGCGCCAAGTTCCATCCTTCTTTGGCACAAGTAGAACCGGCACGGCACATGGGCTAAGGCTTTCCCTCACGTAGCCTTTTGACATCAACTCAGATACTTGCCTTTGCAACTCCTTAGTTTCTTCGGGGTTGCTTTCGCACGCTGGTCGGTTTGGAATGACGGCTCGGGAACAAAGTCTATTTGATGTTCTATGCCACGAATAGGTGGCAGTCCACTTGGTATTTCCTCCGGAAATAGGTCATCAAACTCCTGCAATAAAGACACAACAAAAGCAGGCAAATTTTGATCAAGGTAGTTAGTATTCAAGAATTTTTCCTTGTACATGAGCACAAGTGCTTCCTTTGCTGTCATTAAACTCTTTTTCAACTCTCTCTCTTTAGAAAGAATGCTGATTTTCCTTCCCTCATTTTGATCACACTCCTTTGCTTTTACCTCCATTTTGGTCTCTCTCTCTTTGGCTTTTTCAATTTTTCCTCTCAATAAAATTTGGTCTTCATGTATTTGTTTTGGAGAAAGTGGGGCTAAAGTGATCTTCTTTGCTTCATGGGTGAACGTATACGGTTGGTATACCCGTCATGGATCACTCGCCTATCAAATTGCCAAGGCCTTCCAAGTAATAAATGGCTTGCGTGCATTGGAACGACATCGCATAATACCTCGTCTTTGTACTTCCCAATAGAGAAAACAATTCGAACTTGTTTGGTCACCTTGAGTTCTCCTCCATCGTTGAGCCATTGTAGCTTATAAGGTTGTGGATGCTTTGTTGTTGCCAAGCCAAGTGTATCTACCATTAAGGTACTAGCAACATTAGTGCAACTACCACCATCAATAATAACAAAGCATACCTTTCCTCCAACATGGCAACGAGTATGGAAGATATTTTCTCGTTGTTCATTTCCTCCAACGGATTATGCGTTTAGGCTTCTTTTGACAACAAGAACCTCTCCTTCCACGCCATACTCTAATTCTTCTTCTTCGATGGCAACATCTTCATTCTCATCCTCTTCTTGTTCCGATTCAACTTCTCCATCATCTCGAAGAAGCATGGTGTTGCGGTTCGGACATTGGCTTGCAATGTGTCCACGCCCCAAACACTTAAAACATTGTATGTCACGGGAACGATTTGGAGTAGCGGTAGTCTTACCCTTGCTGGTTTCGGCAATGGGCTTACTTCCTTTCGGTGGTCCTCCTTTTTCGTGGGACGGTATTGGCGGAGTCTTCTTGTATGAACTTTGCCCCCATTTTGATGTTGAACTCCCATAAGATCGTGTGGCACCCTTTCTTTTGAGCTGTTTTTCCACTTTCATGGCCATATGCACCATGTCTTCCATCTCCACATAATGTTGCAACTCGACCACGTTCGCAATGTCCGGATTTAGTCCCGCTAGGAATCTTGCCATTGTGGCTTCTCGATCCTCATCGATGTTGGCTCGAATCATGGACACCTCCATCTCTTTGTAGTAATCTTCAACACTTGATTTACCTTGTGAAAGATTTTGAAGACGGTTGAATAACTCTCGATGGTAGTGGGTTGGAATGAATCGCCTTCGCATCACCGCTTTCATTTCATCCCATGTAGTGATAGGATGTTCTCCATTGCGTCTCCTACTTGATGTCAATTGATCCCACCATATTAGTGCATAATCCGTAAACTCAATGGCAGCGAGTTTTACCTTTTTAAGCTCTGAATAGTTATGGCACTCAAAAATGTGCTCAACCTTCTTTTCCCATGCAAGATAGGTTTCAGGATCCGTTCTTCCTTGAAAAGGAGGAATGGTAATCTTGATGTTGCTGAGATTATCGTCTACTCGTGGTCGAGCTCTCTGGCCTTGTTGTACCATGCTATGTTGGGATACTTGATCTTGCACATCATCTACTTCAACTTCTTCAGGATACTCCTCATTACCCTGATTAGCTTGTGAAATTTCAAGCTGGTCTATTCGTTCAATTAGGGGCTCCAATTGCTCTTGGATCATTTTGGCCATTGCTTGAAGCATAGCCTGATTTTGCAAATTGGGAACTCCTTCACCACTATGACCAGATCTTCGTGACATGTTAGATAAAGAAACAAAAGAAATTAATTACACTTCATTATTCTTTATCTTGTATACCTTTAGACATCTTAATCCTATTCTTACTAAGCATGATCATCTAAGCATTCATTAACATAGAATTTGTTCCATGCTAGCCTTACTCTAACTCATACATTCAACCACTAGCACTATTCATATATTACAAGGCATGTAACTAGTACCTAATGAGTCAAAACTATTCGACCATGTATCAAACAAGAGCACAATACTCATATAATCAAGGCATGAACACACAATTGAATTATATACTTATCATGACCATTCGAATAGAGCTTAAGCAACCTATTTTATCCTGTTCGAATTATAACCCAAGCATACACATGATCATTTCAAGGCTTTTACATTTCTTCATATCAACTAGATCAACATTGGATCAATCATTCCATCAACATAAGCGCAGCAAAATATTCAACCATTACAAGTTACCTAAGTTCATTATAAACCTTAACTATATACATATCATAGATAGGCCATCAAGCATTATATACAATCTTTCAAAATGCATGTTCAAGCTACTTAGATACATCTAGTGCCACCATTCTAGGAGAATACAAAACAAGTATGGAATCATAATTTAATCAAGCTTGTGTAGAATGCTTCTTGCTCAAGGAATCAAGCTTCAAGATCAAGCAATGTTGAATCCTTTAACCTGTAATTTGGGAAGAATGAAAGAAGAGTGATAAGTACAAAAATGTAATTAGTGAGGTAGTAACTAGTCTATCCATTTTGTTATTTCACATTTCATGTCTTTTAGATCAAGTGTAGACCTAGCTAAGGCTTCCAAGCATTAGAGTAGACTTAGCTAGTCTTTCAAGTATCAAGAGCGACCTTATCTAGTCTTTCGAACAACAAGAATATCCTATCTAGGATAGCATGCATTCGGCTAACAAGATTAGGCATCAAGAAATCATAATTCATAAATCAAGCAACATGCTTGCAAAACAAGAAACCAAGGAGTCATGCTTTCAAATCAAGCAACATACATTTCATGGCGTACAAGACAAGTATCATGTATAATTGAATCTTATTTCATTTGTTATTTCATTAAACAACCCCCTTGGTACTTTGTTTGTATAGGTAATCAAGTCTCCAACCAACTGTCGCCACAATATGCACCGTAGTGCTGGTCAACCCTCCTACTGTCACCAAAAACATACCCTCCTTCTGTCGCCAAATAGGGGCCATAGCGCTGGACCGTAGTCCACCCATACACAATGAGCTCTAGACTCTAAGGCATGCCTTTCTACTTAATCCAACTAGCTACCAAGGTTGTTCAAGTTACCATTTATTCAAGTTATCAAGATCATGTTCATGTCAATCAAGATCATTTCATGTTAAGCCCTTAGGCTATTGAGCCTTAGCTCACAAGTCAAGTGGTTTCAAGATTCATTTCATCAAAATGAGATAACATTTTATCTCAAACAAGTCATTAGCATTCAATCATGTTGCATTATAGCACATAGAAGCTTTCAAGCTATCATCAATCATGCTTAGCAATTCGAAATAGACATGTACATAAGACTAGAATCATGTTTCATGTGTTTTTTAATCATCCTTCCCTTATTAAGTCAAGTTCATGCTTAGATTCGTTATCATAACAAGAATGTAACAAAATGCATTGGTTAGGACCTAGTCCTAACCCTAGAGGTAACTACACTCACTATACAATCCAAGCAAGCTAGCAATTGTCTTGTATAGCTATTCCCTTATTCTTAGCCCTTGAATGATTTCATTTTTCTTCCTCCACCAAGTTCAAAGCTGGTTCTAAGACATTATACAAGCAGATGCATATTAAAACAAGTCTCACATGACCATTCAAGCAAGGCAATATTACTAGTACTTATCATACACAATTCTGGTTCAAGCAAAGCAATATTACTAGTACTTATCATACACAATTCTGGCAGCAAGATTATGCTCATCTAAGTACAATTCAGCCAACATTTCAATAAACAAAGCTAGGCAGAATTCATTTATCCCAAACTGTTACAAAACATTCCAATAAAACTGTGTACAAAACAGTTTCTAACTAGCTTAAGTGCTGCTGCCTGGCAGCTTGCACACTACATGCTTAAACAAGCATATCTTTCAATTCCTATGTCAGAATTTCGATTAATTTATAACTTTGGAAAGCTAACAAATTTTCTTTAAAAACGTAATAGGCTTGCATTTTAGTTCTTAGCCAATTAATACAGTTTATTGTTGAAAGACAGGGCATTTTACACTGCCTGGACAGTTTGCACTGTCCAGCTATTTCCATTTACAGTTTGCAGTATAGGACCCAGTTTTCAGTTCTGTTTTCACCTAATAAAATTAGACATACTAACGATAATTTCATTAAAATTTCAGCCCTGAATTTGATCTCTACTATTTTTGGAGAATTTTCAAATTGACTGCCCATAACAGAGCAATTCTAGGCAACTTACACTAGGTTGCAATTTTAGTTCTTTATTTCATTCTAACAAGGTCCTCTCATGACAATTTCATTCATAAACATGTTCATACATATTTAGGCCATAATAATTCATCTAACAATGTTCTCAAAACAGGGCTTAGTCATGTTGAACCTAGTTTAATCAAATTGATCACAATTACACATCAATTCATCAACTGGGCAGTCCATTATCTAATTTACTAGTTCAATTAGGTGTAGTCATTTTTCCAGAAAGTTACCGATTCAATTAAATCTCCATTTTACCTATCAACATGTTCAAAACATAGTTTTAAGCTCATTTAGCATGCTTACACAATTTTTCAATCAAAACAGTCCCCTAATCTAAACTGTTTTGAACCATGTTCATGTTTCTCAATTTTCCAGCAATTACACTTGAGTTTCATTAGCCATTTGATTACTAGAAATAAATTTCATGGTTCTAATTGCATAAAGCATGATCTTAACACATAAAGGAATCATCTAATTCATCAATACAACCAAGAACATCATCAAACAATCATTCAATCAAGCTATAACATGTTCATCACTTTTTCCAGCATATATCCAATTGAAATCACATTTCCATTTCAATTCAAACAATTCAAACATGAAATTTACAAGAGAAACAAGTAATTACCTTAATCACTAAGCTATCTAGATTTAATTTGAAGCTAATTCAAGGTTGTAGGACATGGATTCAAGCTTTCTCCCTCTAAGTTTTTTTCTCTCTTTTTCTCTAGAGAATTTTGGCTATTTGGTATAATGGAGAAGATGACAACATCTAATCCATGTTATTGGATTTGTGCAAAGTCTAAAACGTCCCTTAATTAATCCTTAATATTAACTTAATCAAGGGCATTTAAGAGATGTAGGAATTTTAGCATGCATTCCTTGGAATTGTTAGAGTTTACAAGTTGGTCATCTTAATTTGGTCACTTGTTCTTTCATTTATTCAATTAGACCCTTGTCTAATCAATTTAGCTTAATTTCTAGATTCAATTAAGCTATCAACTTAAGCATTTGATTTCAATACTTCTAGGCTAGGATTTAGGGTGTTACAAAATCTATTGAAAATCATTCTAATGACCTTGTTAATTCTTTCGTAGCTAATACAGCTATCAATGCTCATTTTTGACTATCCAAGGGTCGAAAATTCTTGTATGAACTTCAAGTTCAATCCGATTTCATCTCGAGAATTAAAGAACTCCAACAAGTTGATCCAAATCTTCAGAAAATCATGTCTAAACTTACTTCTGAGTCTAGCTCTGACTTCTCCCTCAAGTCAAATGGACTCCTCTATTTCAAGGATAGAGTGTGTGTTACTAACAATGAGGAACTAGACAAGAAATGTTAAAAGAAGCTCATCAAAGTTCTTTCTCGATCTACCCTCGATCGGTTAAGATGTATAAGGACCTAAAGCCACTATACTGGTGGCCAAGCATGAAATCTGCAATCACGGACTTCGTATCCAAGTGCTTAACTTGTCAATGAGTCAAAGCCGAGCATCAAGTCCCTATTGGACTGCTCCAACCTATTGAACTTCCCCAATGGAAGTGGGATCAAATTACTATGGATTTTGTCACTGGTCTTCCTTCTACTCCAAGAATGAATGATGTTGTATGGGTGATTGTTGATAGATTCACTAAATCTACTCACTTCATCCTTGTTCGTATGAACATGAGCTTGGAAACCCTTGTTGAGCTGTACATTCGTGAAGTGATTTGGTTACACGGTGTACGTACATCAATTATCTTTGATCGTGACCCTCGATTCACTTCTCGATTCTGGAATTCTCTGCAGAAAGCTCTAGGAGCTAAAGTACATCTTAGTATGGCCTTTCATCCTCAATCGGATGGCCAATCTGAGAGAATCATTCAAGTGCTAGAAGATATGCTACGAGCTTGTGTTATCGATTTTGGGAAGAATTGGGAGAAATCCCTACCTCTTTTAGAGTTTGCCTACAACAATAGCTATCAATCGTCTATTCAAATGCACCATTTGAAGCTCTATATGGTAGAAGATGTAGAACTCCTCTATGCTGGTTCGAATTGGGAGAAAACAAAGTATTGGGACCTTAGTTGCTTCGGGAAACCGAAGAACAAATCAAGATCATTCACGATCGATTGAAGGCAGCTTTCGATAGACAGAAAGCGTATGCTGACTTGAAAAGGAGAGATATCCAGTATGCTATTGGAGAGAAAGTCTTCCTAATGGTCTCACCTTAGAAGAAAGTGCTTAGATTTGGAAGAAAAGGGAAGCTCAGTCCATGATACATTGGACCATTTGAAGTTATTGAAAGAATTGGTCCAGTGGCCTATCGACTAGCTCTTCCTACAGAATTCGATATAATACACAATGTCTTCCACGTTTTAATGATCAGAAGGTATCGATCTGATCCTTCACATATTCTTGAGCCCGAAGAAGTAGAATTGAATCATGAATTGTCCTACGAAGAGGAACCTATTCAGATTCTTGACCGGGAAGTAAGAAAGCTTCGGAACAAGATTGTTCCCCTTGTTAAGATCTTATGGAGAAATCATAAGGTGGAAGAAGCTACCTGGGAATCTGAAGAAGTCATGAGGAAGCAATATCCTCACCTATTCGATTTAGGTAAATTCGAGGACGAATTTAATTTAAGGGGGAGAATTGTAACACCCCAAATCTTAGCCTAGAAGTATTGAAAACAATTGCATAAGTTGATAGCTTAATTGAACCTAGAATTTAAGCTAAATTGATTAGTCAAGGGCCGAATTGAAAGAATGAATGAAATAAGTGATCAATTTAGAGTGACTATATTGAATTAAATGAGAAAGATGGGAAATGCATGCTAAATTCCTTGTTTCCCCTAATTCCCTAGATTAAGTTAATAATACGGGTTAATTAAGGGACAATTTAGACAATTCACAAATCCAATAACTTGGATTAGATGTTGTCATCATCTTCTTCATTATCTTTCCTATTACCGTTTGGAAGAGAAGAAAATAGAGAGAAAGAAAGCTTGAGAAACCAGCCATTGTTGAAGGAAAAATTTAGCTCGCATGTGTAGGATTTTGTAAGGAAATTAAAGCTAGAAGCAAAGTATGATTCTACCTTTGTTCAATTGAATAGGCAACTATACTTGTTGAATTGGACTGTTTTGATGATTATAGATGAGATTAACTATTGAATATGTTGTTAGATGATTAAATTGTTTTAGAATTATGCAAATTTGAATAATGAACACTAGGTATTATGCTAGAAATTATGTGTATGTGATAGTGTAACAAAGCTAGGTTGCTGGAAAATTGAAATGAGATGTTGAAGTAAGAATTGAATGGTTAGAACTTGTAATTGAGCTATGGAAGTAATGAATTGAACATGATCATGATTAGATATTGTAAAGAAGGTGTTAAAAAACTGAATTGCTAGTAACCAATGCTGGAAATGAAGATTAAAGTATGAACATAGTCATATAACATAGAAACTGTTTTTTTGAATTGAAATTGTGTAAACATGCAAAATTAAGCATTGAAACCAACTTACTCTGTTTTGGCTGCCTTGAATAATGAATTAACATTGACTAAACATGTTTAGGATGTCATATGAAATGAATTATAGGGCCAAAACATTGGTTAAAATGAATTTTAGGCATTAAAATGTGAATAGGTGCAATCTGCCCAGTATTGCTCTGTTCTGGGCAGTCACTTTGAAAATGCACCAAAAATTGTATAGATCAAATTCAGGGATGAGATTTTAATGAAATGATCCTTAGTATGTCTACTTTCAATAGGTGAAAACAGAACTGAAAACTGGGTCCTATGCTGGAAACGATAAATAGAAATTGCTGGACAGTGCAAACTGTCCAAACAGTGTAAATGCCCTGTCTTTGAACAATAAATTGTATTAATTGGCTATGAACTAAAATGTAAGTCTTATATGGTCTTAAAGAAAATTTTGTTATCTTTCTAATAGTGTATAGTAATCGAAATTCTGACGTACGGATTAAAAGATATGACCATTTAAAGGGACAGTGTGCAAACTGCCAGACAGCAGTGTCCTGGGCAGTTTGGGACTATTTTTACACCTAGATGCAATCTGTTTCCAAAATAGTTCTGGGACATTGTAACCTGTCCAGTTATGTCTTAAAATGAGGTAATAACAATATGGAGATGAACTAGTAAGAAATGCTTAAAAGAAAGCATAAAAACAGTAGCTAAATGTTAGGTACAAATGTGGTAACATTGCTACTATATACGTGTGACATTATGTGCTTGTTTTGATGAATTGTATGTGTTATGCTTACTAGACCAAGGACAGCAAGTTGGGGAAGAGGAAGATAGGAGTGGACATCCCAAAGCTAGAGGCAAAGGGATTTGGATACAAGACAATTTATTGCTAGGAGTATTCTGAGTGTAACTATCCTTAGGGTTTGGACTAGGTCCTAACCAACCTTGTTATTGTCTTAATTCAATGTCATTGCCATGTTACATGACCTAATACATATTTAGCTAATTAAGGGAAGAATGACATGTATGACAACTTGTTTGATGCCATGTTCTATGCTTGCTTGGAGAATAAGGTACGCATATTGCATACATATGCATATGTTTGTGATTGATTTACATGGCTGGTTGAAATGAATTGAACAATGGTACCACTTTGTATTCATCCCATTCGAATGGCATGGATAGACTTTCCTTGGGAGTTAAGACTCCATAAGCCTAAGGGCTTGGCCTTTGAATGGCATAATCTTGTATTGGATATTGAAATGTATAAAGCTTGAATGAAATGGATAATCAACAACCTTGGTAGCTAGTTTGGATAGATAGAAGGGCATGCCTTAGAATCTTGAGCTCATATTGGCACTACGGTGCATATTGGCACTACGATGCATATTGGTACGATGGTATATATTGGCACTAGGGTGCATATTGGCACGACGGTGCATATTGGCACTTCGGTGCATATTGTTGAAGATTTGATTATCTAGTAAACTACTTACCAAGGGTGTTATAAGATGAACTAAAACATGAAATGAACATTGTTGCCTTGGATGTGTGATATGAACATTGCTTGAATTGTAAGATTCTTGAATGATCTTCCTTGCCTTGAAAGATGACACATGAATGGTTGTATAATTAGTTACTTCTCATGAAAGAAATGTATAAATGATGACTTTGTGTAAGAATGCCTACTTGGTAATTGGAGTATTGGTTGCTCGTCTTCTAAGCAAGATTTTCGAATAGCATATGGGTATTGTGATGGATGTTTCTATGTTGATTGTATGATATGTAAAGATTGCTTAAGTTACTATTGGATTCGAATGGTATGTGTCTTGTAGAGATGATCTTGATTCTTTGAAATACATGTAAACTTGAATATGTGTACTTGAAAATGGCTAGATTTAGTGTTACCTACTTACCACTCTATTCTTCATTCTTCCCATAACAGATTAAAGACTTTATCAAGAGGATATCTTGAGATCGAAGCAACACCTTGCAGCAAGCTTGAAAGTATGATTTCATACTCTTTGTATACTCCTAGTTTGGTGGCACTAGAACTTGTAATAGGTAGCCTTGATCATGCATTTTGTGAGGTGTTTAAGACTAGTATATGTAATGTTTTGATGGGCCTGTCATGTAACCAACTTGGATGACTTAAACTATGTATATAACTTGGCTGATATGTATATAAGTTAGTATAATGCTGCGCATAATATGATAGAAATTCAATGTTTGTTGAATCTTGTTTAATTCGAATGATAGACCAATGTGTATGATCATGCATTTGTTCCTATGGCCATTGTTTTGAATCGGCAATGTTGAGATTGAAGCCAAGGTATGTACAAGCATGCATTAACAATGTACTAACTAAGTATGCCATGAAATTGTATGACTTGATGGTAAAGAATCAAATGAAATGTGATTAGGGATTACCTTATAGTTCGAATAGGGTATGAATATGTAATAAGAATGTAAGTTGGATGCTTTGTATTGAACTTGTTAATTGGTTGAATAAGTAGTATCTTGAGATGCAAGTAAGCTAATTGAAATGTGTTTAGTGACCACATTGTATCAATCGAATAGGGCACTTGAACTTGTAGTAAGAATGAAAGTTGAATCATGTTTAATAGTAACCTATTGTGAAATATGACACACTTGAGATTGTTGTTTGAGTGATGTATGTGAATTGAATGGAATAGTAATATGATAATGATAACTTAGGGTATAAGTATGAAATGGAACAAATTAGCACCTAAATTGGCATGCTATGTATGTTGGGTTTGTTTAATGTGGACTACTTGTATGTGTTGTATGACTTGTAATGTTTGGTTTGGGTTACTTGCGTTTCAAGTCAAGTATATCAAGGTTACTTGTTCGACAAGTAACCTATCTATTGCTTTTCTTTCGCTTTGGTAACGCTCCTGAACTGGGTTACGGCTAACCCGAGGAAGGGGTGTTACAATGCGCTTTTCGTTAAATGTACCTATTGAGATCTTAAATGTGGGTATGATAGTAACTAGTTCCTTTGGAGAGATGGTTACGGTTAGAAGGTTGTATAGGAGATGTCCTTTGGTTGTTCAAGGCCATGAATTTGCCGCGGACTTGATGTGTAATACCCCAAAATATGACTTAGAATTTTTTATATTTATTTGAATGTGACTTAATTGATTTAGGTGTTTCTTAGAATAATCAATTAAGAGTTTTAGGATCAAATTGGGATCATAAACAAATAGGGAGCCATATTATAATGGGCTCAAAAGAAAACATGAAAAGAATTTATGTTGCATGCAAAATTTATTATAATTGAGGGACATGTACACTTGTCCAAGTGAGAACAATGCAAAGTGTGGAGATGGGTGACTCAGCTTGGGGGGGATTAATAAAGGATGAGCAAATTCTCATCATCTTCCTCCGTCCTTGATTTCCTCCATAGCCGAACTTGAGGATAGTGAGAGAAAGTTTGGAAATTGATCACCTCCACTTAAAATTTAAGTATTGATCGAAAAGAGCATTGCTAGAAAGGTAATTACATTGCTTTGCTTTTATGATTAAGTGGAAATTATGCTTTAAAATTTTATAGATGCTTATATATATGTATATTGTTAGAATGCTTGGAATATTATAGAACTAAGTTGAAACTATAAGAATCTTGGTGTATTTTGTAATTAAGAATCTGTGATGTGTAAAAGAAATGGGTAATGTTTTTGGGAACCATTCAAATATGGTCTCATTAGGTAGCGAAATGGATGTTTAAGCATGGATTTGGGAAAATATGGTTGAAACTATACAATAAGATAATTGAGAGAGTGATATAATTGAATGATGTATATGTTTAATGGCTGACATTCTAATTGTGGCTCGAATGAGTTAGATAGGTGGTAATCATGTCAATGTTATATTTTAATATATAGAAACACTTGATAGATTGTTTAAGCATGTACTCTTAAACACACACACACACACATATGTGGTATAAGAATGTTTCGAATTTTATATAGAAATGGTATAGACAGTTTTGAACATGAATAAGTAAGTAAACATGGAAATTGGAACTGTTTTATGTGTGTAGGAATTTTTAAGGACTGTTTTGGATTGATAAAAATCAGGGGAGGGGCTGGTCATAAGTATAAGGAGTTGTTAAAGCTTTATATGGATTGTCATGGGTGGTGCAATTTTGATAAAAATAAATGATCTCAGGACTGTTTGGTATTAATGAAAATAGTAGTGGGCTATTTTGCACTGAAATTCAATACTGTTGTAATACAAATTAATGGGTTGTTTTGTTGTTTATAAAAAAATATGTAAACATGTATTTTGGACTGTTTTACATGTATATGAAAGTATACTGGATAATTTTGATGTGTACGTATATGTATATAGTGTAATTGCCCTGTTTCGCACATACATAAATCAATTGTTAAGTTACTATTAGGAAATCTTAATGTTGTTTGAAGCAAGTTGGTATTTTGATTAGGTCCTTGTACAATCAAAATATGTAAGTTACACTTGAAAATTTAATGTGGTCACTTGCTTGATAATTTCACATCGTGGACTGTTATAAATTAAATAAATTTGTTAAAGGACTATTGAAGATATCCGATGAGGGTTGCAAATTGAAATTTGGGATTGTTTTGCTAGCAAAACAGGGCTTTTATGTGGTTAAATGAGCTGCTGGATAAAACTTAAAGAAGTAGACTGTTTTACTATGAAATTAAAGAGTTGTGTTATAAAATTTAATAAGGGTTGTCTTGTATTATTTAGGGACTGCTATTGAGTATTTGTGAATTGTTTTAAGCATGAATAATTGCGTACTTGTGAATTAAGAACTGTTCTAAACATTTTTGAGAGTAAATGGATTGTTTTTCAAGAGAATAGGGGTTGTTTTGACAAAGCAATGTACTGTTTTGAAACCTAGAAATAGGGACTGATTTGAAGAACTAAGTAAACTGATTTGTGAATCTTAAATTTAGGGGCTGTTTTGTAGTAACAAAAATGTTATTGGATTGTTAAATGGATATTTATGTGAATATATGTACACTAAGGACTGTTTTGCTTGAACTTGAGTCTTAATGGACTACTTTGTATAAGTTAAGTGATTCATTGTCTAGTTAATGTGTTATTTTTATAGTTTCGGTGACAAAATTCATCCTTAATGAATAGATTGAGTTGGTCTTAATGACTTATTATTTTGTTTGAGGTACATACTATTATAAGAGGAGTAGAAAAATAAGTGTTGAGAAGCAAGACGTGGTTGTTGTTCAGGTATTCCATAACTTTAGAATATAAGGTGAGTGTAGTTGCATTATCTCGGATGACACGGTGTCATTTCGATTCCTGAATTTATGTTTTGATATATGAAATGTGTAAGTATAATTGCATATGAACATCTTTGCATGATGCTCAAGTAGAGCAAATTGGAGTAGGGCCTTTAAGCATGGCATCTTTGATAAGTTCTTTGTTGATGTTGCATTACATATGCATCTAGTGTTTTGCCATGTTTGATATGATTTTTATGAGCGGTTTTATAATTCTGATGAAAGTTTAGGAATCAAACTATGAACTCATTTTTACCATAAGACTTTAATAAAGCAAATCAAACTTAAAATGATATAAGCTAATAATCCTTAAGCCTACCGGAGCTATTAGCTCATCTTTACCATAAAATTCTAAGTAAGGGAATAAGTAAGTTTACTTATAACATAAGAAACCTCCTAATCTTCAAAGCATAAAATACCTATGTTGCTTATACAATGGAAGCCCTTGGACAGTTTGGCATGGTGCAAAGGTATATTTCGGGACTACGATCCATGAGCTACGGCTTAGGGTGACGGCCCTATATATGTAATATATTGGCGACAGTAGGAGGTAACGGGGGAGATGTAAGGAGATTGGCGACAGTTGGTTGGATAAATGAGAAGTTAGGTTTGTTATGTTCTGACACTAGCCATTGCTATGTGCTTTGAGCTATGTGTAACACGGGCCAATAAGGTCAAACACGGACCAATGCTACCCATGACCAAATGTGATCCAAGGCAAATTTTCTAAAAGATATGAATTCAAATACTAAGCTTCAAAAAGAAACATTGATAAGCAATGCTATGAACTAAGATAAGCTCAGTTATGATCTTCGATAAATTTGAGAAGAACTTTGAAAACTTTGATAAGTGCTTCGATAAACCTTGATAATAAGCTTGATAAGACTTCAAAGATAAATTATGAACTTTGATAAGTTCAATAAGAAAATTCAAAGGAACTCACTTAATAACCTTGAAAGATATTCGATTAAGTTTTGAAAGACTATAAACTCAAATAAATTTTCCAACAAACAAAACCTCGTTTTAAGTTAAGACTAAGACTTGTATCAATTGCTATTTTTTGCTTGTATTCCTTAGATTTTACATTCATTATCCTTAATATTGTGCTTTGATATCGTAAAGGTTACTACCTCACTTAGGCTATATAAGCCTAATTCAATCATTGATTTGCATTTGCAGGTTATTTAGATATAAAATTGATCGTAGAAGATGTTGTGATAGAGTATGCTTTGGCACATGGTAACCTTCAATTTGATGACTTGGAAGCAAACCTAGGGCTTTAGACTCGAACAAGGAAGTTAGGCGCAAATCTGAAAATTTAAGAGAAACTAGTTGGGGGTTTCTTGAAAATTTCAGATTTAATGCTGGAAATTCAAGAAACGAAGATAAGAGGGAAGATAAGATGATGATTAATAAGAATAAAAACAAAAGATTTAAAAAGACTGAGATAAGCAGATACGTAGAACAAATCTGGAAATTCCAGCTTTGTTTATGGAATTATGGAAGATGGTGTGAAGGTTGAAGATGAAGATGGCTTGCGAATTGTTGATTTTGTTTTGTCCTCGACACCCTCTTAGACTCAATTATCTAAGCAAGCAACCTCAAGCGGCTCTAACCCACCCTCCTAGATGCAATTACCTAGGCAAGCAAGAGTGTGAAGATGATCTCCCTCACAAGAACTCGATGATCTTATGTTGAAGATGGCTTCTAGACAAGTTTACCGAACACTTGCAAACTCAAAGAATACTAAAATCTCCAAAGATAACTTTTTATTAATCAATGAAATCTAAATTACAATGTGGGTGAAGCCTCCTTTATATAGGCCATGGAGAAGTTTTAATCCTACTAAACTTAGGAATTAAATACAATAAATAAATGCTAAAATCTAATCTCCTAATTAGATAAGTAACTTCTAATAATAAATAAATGCTAAAAATAAAATCCTAGTCAAATAAATCTGATCCTAATAGATATTGCATAATCCTATATTGATTTAAATTACAAATAATCAAATAAAATCTTGAAAATTCGTAATTATACAAAAATCCCGTATTAATCCCGTATAGGAATTTCTGCATGCGCTATCTTCGCTAAAATAGACGTATCTTGAGATCCAGATGTCCGATTGAGGCGTTTCAAGATGAGTTGGAAAGCTAATTTGCAGCCGGACAAGTTTTAAGAAGATATGTTGACCCATAAATGCCTGGATCCCATCCAAAAATTCGTCGCAAGTTAGCTGACTTTCCAGACTTTACAAACAGATTCAGTTTCTTGTCCAAGATGCATCGTTTTTGACCTCCTATGCGTGCATTGTTTTGGCCATTATTGTTTGCATCGAACAAATTCAGCTTCTTGTCCAATATGAGTAATTTAACCTCGCTCATGCATGTATCATTCCCCCACTCCTCAAAAGGATTCGTCCTCGAATCTAAATCGACAATGTGAGAACAATCATCAACTTCAATTGAAAAGGTTTCTTTGTTGTATGTGGAGTGATCTAATTGAGCTCCTCTTAATGGTTCAACAAAATCCTGAAAAAATAAGACAACACTACTCGAACATTTGTAATGACTAGTCAAAACAAAATCACTCGTCATGTTCTTTTTCTTTTGGGCTTTGTGTGACTTTTACCTCATATGTATTTTCACTCACCAAATTTGGGCCATTAATTTGACTTTTTTCACTCTCGGCCTCAATACTCTCAGTCTTTTGTATCTCACATCCCATATTCCTCTCATAAAATTTATCATCAATGTACAATTTCTGTAGAGGAGAAAGTGTTTCTAACTGAATGATAGGACAAGAATCAAATGAAGGGTTAGAATTACACTTACTTTCTTTGTGGGGAGGTGATGAGAGTATAGCAAGTGGACCTACTACTTCACACGAGGGATTATAAGCATTGTCATCTTGTCTAATGTGTTCACTATCACTATCCTTTTGTTTGGGAGATGGTTCTTCTCCAATATCAACATTTGCACAAATGCTAGAAGTAGAAGTACGAAGAGAATCATGTGTACCTTCTGGTTTTGGGATGTCTTCATGGTTGGCTGCTTTTGTGTGGTCAATTGATTCAGCCTTTTGCGCTTCTAATCTTTTTCGTTTTATCCTCTCACACTGTTTTTTTGCTTTTGCTACTTCTTCATCCACTTTTTCCGGCTCTATTGTAGCAAACGAGAGCTTCTGGCCTTGGTGCACAACCGAGTATCCATTTGTATTGATTCGATGGACAGCGCCCCGATCATTTTTCCAAGGTCTTCCTAATAGCAAGTGGGTGACTTCCATAGGAACCACGTCACACCATACATCATCACAATAGCTTCCAAGAGTAAAAGAGATTAAACAACGTTCGGTTACCTTTATATCCAGTCCACTATTAAACCCTTGAAGATGATACGGCTTAGGGTGTTCTTGGCATGGTAGATCGAGTGCATCAATAATGAAGCTACTCACTAAGTTTACATGATTGTCACCATCAATAATTAAAGAACATAGATTACCTTGTATCTTACATCGTGACTGAAAAATATTTATTGGTATACGATAACGAGTGTTGAAAAGAGAATAAAACATCCTAATTGCTTTAAGAATCCTAAGAAAAGGTTAGACACCAATAGAATTATAGTTGCAAGGAGAAAGAAGAGTATGCAACTTTTAGTCCTACTAACACAAGGAAACAAGAAGGTGTTAAAAGATGTGTAAGAAGCAATAAAAGCTAAAACAAACGAAAACTAATGGCTAAGAATGAAAGAAAATTAGAAAAACTCCGAAAACCCTAGAATTTTGCAGCAACTTGATCTACTTCGTTCGAGGTGTTCCCGATGTCAAAAAAATTCTGAAATTTTATGTGGTGACTCCTCCAAAGGTGTAGTCTGATCTGGAAATTTTCAGCTCAAAATTCGCTCGTTTGAATTTGACGAATTTTCCCTAATTTTCGAGTTTTTCACCCAAAAACGCCAAAATTCTTGTCAAGAATCGTCCCAAATCTGATACCAAATTATAGAGTATGCTTTGGCACATGGTAACCTTCAATTTGATGGCTTGGAAGCAAACCTAGGGCTTTAGACTCGAACAGGGAAGTTAGGCGCAGATCTGAAAATTTAAGAGAAACTAGTTGGGGGTTTCTTGAAAATTTCAGATTTAATGCTGGAAATTCAAGAAACGGAGATAAGAGGGAAGATAAGATGATGATTAATAAGAATAAAAACAAAAGATTTAAAAAGACTAAGATAAGCAGATACGTAAAACAAATATGGAAATTTCAGCTTTGTTTATGGAATTATGGAAGATGGTGTGAAGGTTGAAGATGAAGATGGCTTGCGAATTGTTGATTTTGTTTTGTCCTCGGCACCCTCTTAGACTCAATTATCTAAGCAAACAACCTCAAGCGGCTCTAACCCACCCTCCTAGATGCAATTTGATATGATCTCGACTATGAGTTTTGAATCATATATGTGAATGCCCGATCGTGATTCTAGTAAGAACTCTGCAGTGCTTTGAATGTATTCTGAAATTACTCAAACAATAATGTAAGTAGAAATAGATAAATAAGAAATAGAAATAATGGGATGAAAGATATGTAGAAGGGGTGTAGGAAGAGTGATAGTTGTGATTATGGAAGGAAAAAAAAATAAAAGATGAAAATGTAGGTGAAGATGATGGGGTGTTGGCGTTAAGATGAAGAAATTCAAAGGATGGATTGTGACCCCCTAACTATAAAGAGTTAGGAACCAGCAATATAATAAAGTGGAAATGAAGTGGTAGGATATGGAACGTGACCCACTAGCTATAGATGAGCTAGGAACCAACGCTATAACAAAAGGGAAATGGATGAAGACTACAAGACTAACTTGAAGCCGATAAAGTTCCACAAGAGAACAAGAATGAAAGCAATCTTTCAAAGATGTTTTATATATTCAAAGTGTCTTACAATGATCCTAAAGATGCCTATTTATAGTAGAAGTAGGCAGAATATGAAAAGGTGTTACAAGAAAGATGAATGCTCATCTTAATGCACTTGAATACACATGAATGCTTTGTCCTTTCTTCTCATCTTCAAAGCTGATTAGTTTAGACAAATTGAGGTTGAATTTAGTCATATTTTCGTCCAAATTAAGAAGGACTCTTGGGCTGCCTTGTTTTGCTATCATATGAAGAGAAAGGGGATGAATGTAGACATCCTTGCTGTCCAGTTTAAGTGCAACTCTTCATCTTCCAAGCTGATTAATATGACTTGAATGTCATAAAAAGGTGAGTTTCATCCAGCCTTCATTTCATGTCTCCTCAATGAATTTTGAAAGCCCCACTTGAATGGTGATAACATCAACCTTGAATGCCTTGAATTTGCTGAATTAAGATGGCCATCAATTGCTTGTCTCTTGGTAGAAGATGAAAGAACTCTTCCTTGGCTCAAATTCATTCAAATCATCCATGCATAAAATTCCTGTAATAAAAATTTCAGCCTGCACTGTCTTCAGTAAATCATTCGTATCTCAAGCTCCCGATATCGGATTGAGGTGATTCAAAAGGCATTGGAAAGCTAAGAGATGGAGGAATAACGTCCAATTGATTTCTGGATCCAAACACGTCTGTATCGCATCCAGAATTGGAAGACATTCTGCTGATATTCTTGCATCTAGTAAAACCGTTCATCTTCCCTCATGCACCTAGACACAAAGGTAAACTTTATTCAATCTTTAATTGAAAACATGCATGTAAACAATTAAGAGTTAGTTTAATAAATGAGCTAGTTTGATGAATGAACTAGTTTAATTAATGAACTAACTTTATTCAATGAACTAATAATCTTGAATGAACTAGTTTAATCAATGAACTACTTAGTTAAATGAAGTGTATAACTAAATGAACTACATGTTTAAATGCAACGCATGCTTTAATGACAACATGTTTATTGAATGCAATGAATGTTATGCAAACTTTAAATACTCATGCAAATTCATGCATAAGCAAAGTAAAGTGTTCATCCCTTATTATTTCTTCTTTCTCACGTCCCAAGCTTGATGTAAACATATTTTACATGGCTGCTTGGAACTCCTTGACCCTTGCTCGAGTAATGGGGCCACCTGGGTACTTCTCTGGGTCTTTGCCATTGACGTTCTTATCAGTCCCTCCCTCTTTAAGGCGATTTGTCCCCAAATCGTCATCTACATCATAAGGAGATAGGTCAGCAACATTGAAGGTTGCACTAACATTAAACTCACCTGGAAGATCTAATTGATAGGCATTGTCATTGATCTTCTTGACTATTTGGAATGGTCCATCTCCCCGAGGCATTAATTTGGACTTTCGTTGAGCCGGGAACCTTTCTTTCCTCATGTGCAGCCACACCCAATCCCCTGGCTCAAAGAAAATTCGCTTACGACCCTTATTTGCTTGCTGCTCATATTGCTTGGTTGCTTTTTCAATGTTCTCCGCACTTGTTGATGAAGCTTCTTAACAAATTCAGCTTTATTAAGTCCATCTTTATTCACAATTTGATTAGCGGGTAATGGTAACAAGTCTATCGGTGTTATGGATTGAATCCATACACCACTTCAAAAGGCGTGCGCCTGTAGTACTATGGATCGAACGGTTGTATGCAAAATCCACATGTGGTAAACTCTCCTCCCATGTTTTCAAATTTTTCCTAATGATGGATCAAGTAACATAGAAAGTACTCGGTTCACCACTTCAGTTTGGCCATCCGTTTGAGGGTGGCAAGTGGTGGAGAATAGTAACTTAGTACCAATCTTACTCCATAGGGCTCTCCAAAAGTGACTTAAGAACTTCACATCCCGATCAGACATAATAGTTCTTGGTATGCCATGTAACCTTAAGATTTCCCTGAAAAACAAAGTAGCAATATGTGAGGCATCATTAGTTTTGTTACAGGAATGAAATGAGCCATTTTGGAGAATCTATTCACAACTACAAAGATGGAATCTTTGTTATTCTTGGTACGTGGAAGCCCTAGCACAAAATCCATTGAAATATCCATCCATGGTGCTTCGGTATGGGTAGTGGTGTGTAAAGTCCATGTGGCATGACTTTAGATTTGGCCTTCCTGCAAGTGATGCATCGCTCACACAACCTCTCCACATCTCGTTTCATTTTAGGCCAATATAGGTGCTCTTGAAGTATAGCCAAAGTCTTTGCTATCCCAAAATGTCCCATTAATCCTCCTCCATGAGCTTCCTTAGTTAGCAATTCACATGGAACCTTGAGGGATGCATAGTCTTCCTTCCTTAAATAGGAAACCATCATGCTTATAGTATTTTTCAATTGACCTTTTCTCACAAGCTTTGTAAATCTCTCCAAAATCAGAGTCGAGACATATAAGTCTTTAATAAAAACAAAACCCAATAACTTAGATTCCAAAGTGTTTAAAAGAATATACCTCCGTGACAATGCATCGGCAACTATATTCTCCTTACCTTTCTTGTACTTGATAACATATGGGAAAGTTTCAAGAAACTCCACCCATTTGGCATGCCTTTTGTTGAGTTTATGCTGCCCCGGATATGTTTCAATGCCTCATGATCAGTGTGAATGATGAACTCCTTAGGCCAAAGGTAATGTTGCCATGTTTCCATTGCCCTCACAAGAGCATACATCTCCTTGTCATAGGTAGGGTAATTAAGCGTAGCTCCACTTAATTTTTCACTGAAATAGGCTATAGGACGTCCACCTTGAGACAAAACTGCTCCAATTCCTACACCTGATGCATCACATTCAATTTCAAAAGTTAGATTAAAATCAGGTAGAGCAAGTAAAGGGGCATGTATTAAACAATCTTTAATGCTATTAAAGGACTTCTCTTGATCTTCCCCCAAAAGAATTTAGAATTCTTCTTAATAACACTTGTTAGTGGGGCGGCTATGGTGCTGAAGTTGGGGACTAATCTTGATAAAAACTTGCAAGTCCATGAAAGCTCCTAACTTGAGAAATGCTTGCTGGTCGTGGCCACTCTTCAATGGCTTTAACCTTCTCTTTGTCCACCTCCAAGCCTTCAGAACTCACAACGAAACCTAGGAAAACAACCTCACAAGACAAAATGTACATTTTTGTAAGTTAGCAAACAGTTTTTCCTTCCTCAAAACTAGCAAAACTGACCTTAATTGTTGAACATGTTCTTCCATGGTTTTACTATAGATTAGAATGTCATCAAAGTAAACCACACAAAACTTACCCAAGAATGGCCTAAGAACATGATTCATTAACCTCATAAACGTGCTTGGAGCATTAGTTAAGCCAAAAGGCATAACCAACCACTCATAAAGGCCTTGCTTAGTTTTGAATGCTGTTTTCCACTCATCACCTTCCCAAGATTCGTATTTGGTGGTAACCACTTTTAAGATCAATCTTGGAAAAGAGGTTAGAACCACTAAGCTCATCTAACATGTCATCTAAGCGAGGAATAGGGTGACGATATTTTTACCGTAATTTTGTTTACCGCTCGGCAGTCCACACACATGCGCCAAGTTCCATCCTTCTTTGGCACAAGTAGAACTGCACGGCACATGGGCTAAGGCTTTCCCTCACGTAGCCTTTTGACATCAACTCAGATACTTGCCTTTGCAACTCCTTAGTTTCTTGGGGTTGCTTTTGCACGCTGGTCGGTTTGGAATGACGGCTCGGGAACAAAGTCTATTTGATGTTCTATGCCACGAATAGGTGGCAGCCCACTTGGTATTTCCTCCGAAATAGGTCATCAAACTCCTGCAATAAAGACACAACAAAAGCAGGCAAATTTTGATCAAGGTAGTTAGTATTCAAGAAATTTTCCTTGTACATGAGCACAAGTGCTTCCTTTGCTGTCATTAAACTCTTTTTCAACTCTCTCTTTAGAAAGAATGCTGATTTTCCTTCCTCATTTTGATCACACTCCTTTGCTTTTACCTCCATTTTGGTCTCTCTCTCTTTGGCTTTTTCAATTTTTCCTCTCAATAAAATTTGGTCTTCATGTATTTGTTTTGGAGAAAGTGGGGCTAAAGTGATCTTCTTTGTTTCATGGGTGAACGATACCGGTTGGTATACCCGTCATGGATCACTCGCCTATCAAATTGCCAAGGCCTTCCAAGTAATAAATGGCTTTGCGTGCATTGGAACGACATCGCATAATACCTCGTCTTTGTACTTCCCAATAGAGAAAACAATTCGAACTTGTTTGGTCACCTTGAGTTCTCCTCCATCGTTGAGCCATTGTAGCTTATAAGGTTGTGGATGCTTTGTTGTTGCCAAGCCAAGTGTATCTACCATTAAGGTACTAGCAACATTAGTGCAACTACCACCATCAATAATAACAAAGCATACCTTTCCTCCAACATGGCAACGAGTATGGAAGATATTTTCTCGTTGTTCATTTCCTCCAACGGATTGTACGTTTAGGCTTCTTTTGACAACAAGAACCTCTCCTTCCACGCCATACTCTAATTCTTCTTCTTCGATGGCAACATCTTCATTCTCATCCTCTTCTTGTTCCGATTCAACTTCTCCATCATCTCAAGAAGCATGGTGTTGCGGTTCGGACATTGGCTTGCAATGTGTCCACGCCCCAAACACTTAAAACATTGTATGTCACGGAACGATTTGGAGTAGCGGTAGTCTTACCCTTGCTGGTTTCGCAATGGGCTTACTTCCTTTTCGGTGGTCCTCCTTTTTCGTGGGACGGTATTGGAGGAGTCTTCTTGTATGAACTTTGCCCCCATTTTGATGTTGAACTCCCATAAGATCGTGTGGCACCCTTTCTTTTGAGCTGTTTTTCCACTTTCATGGCCATATGCACCATGTCTTCCATCTCCACATAATGTTGCAACTCGACCACGTTCGCAATGTCCGGATTTAGTCCCGCTTAGGAATCTTGCCATTGTGGCTTCTCGATCCTCGTCGATGTTGGCTCGAATCATGGACACCTCCATCTCTTTGTAGTAATCTTCAACACTTCGGTTACCTTGTGAAAGATTTTGAAGACGGTTGAATAACTCTCGATGGTAGTGGGTTGGAATGAATCGCTTCGCATCACCGCTTTCATTTCATCCCATGTAGTGATAGGATGTTCTCCATTGCGTCTCCTACTTGATGTCAATTGATCCCACCATATTAGTGCATAATCCGTAAACTCAATGGCAGCGAGTTTTACCTTTTAAGCTCTGAATAGTTATGGCACTCAAAAATGTGCTCAACCTTCTTTTCCCATGCAAGATAGGTTTCAGGATCCGTTCTTCCTTGAAAAGGAGGAATGGTAATCTTGATGTTGCTGAGATTATCGTCTACTCGTGGTCGAGCTCTCCGCCTTGTTGTACCATGCTATGTTGGGATACTTGATCTTGCACATCATCTACTTCAACTTCTTCAGGATACTCCTCATTACCCTGATTAGCTTGTGAAATTTCAAGCTGGTCTATTCGCTCAATTAGGGGCTCCAATTGCTCTTGGATCATTTTGGCCATTGCTTGAAGCATAGCCTGATTTTGCAAATTGGGAACTCCTTCACCACTATGACCAGATCTTTGTGACATGTTAGATAAAAGAAACAAAAGAAATTAAACCTTACTAACACAAAATCTCACCTTTCCACTCCAAAGAAAATGCACTCACACTCGTGTTTCACTCGGGTTAGGCTTTTCCCCTTAATGCACACTCATGCCTTTTACCACTGTGCTTTATTTTCAAGTCCTTTTGGGAACTTCCTCAAGGCTTACAAGTGTCTCGTGGACTTGGCTGAAACAATTCTAGCTTGGTAGGAGAATGATGAATAATAAAGGATAATGGCTTCAAAAAGAAAGAATTACTAAGAATAGGTAAAGGAATTTGTAATTCAGCAATAAGAAATGATGTATTGTAATTTTTTTAAACAAGAATAGACTGCTCCCTCCCCTTTAAGGTTTTTTTTTTGATTTTTTTTTGATTTTTTTTTTTTTACTAACCCGGGAGAGAGAAAAATAATACGCTTACTGAATCGTCTAGGCTCTGATACCAAATGATATGATCTCGACTATGAGTTTTGAATCATATATGTGAATGCCCGATCGTGATTCTAGTAAGAACTCGCAGTTGCTTTGAATGTATTCTCAAATTACTCAAACAATAATGTAAGTAGAAATAGATAAATAAGAAATAGAAATAATGGGATGAAAGATATGTAGAAGGGGTGTAGGAAGAGTGATAGTTGTGATTATGGAAGAAAAAAAAATAAAAGATGAAAATGTAGGTGAAGATGATGGGGTGTTGGCGTTAAGATGAAGAAATTCAAAGGATGGATTGTGACCCCTAACTATAAAGAGTTAGGAACCAGCAATATAATAAAGTGGAAATGAAGTGGTAGGATATGGAACGTGACCCACTAGCTATAGATGAGCTAGGAACCAACGCTATAACAAAAGGGAAATGGATGAAGACTACAAGACTAACTTGAAGCCGATAAAGTTCCACAAGAGAACAAGAATGAAAGCAATCTTTCAAAGATGTTTTATATATTCAAAGTGTCTTACAATGATCCTAAAGATGCCTATTTATAGTAGAAGTAGGCAGAATATGAAAAGGTGTTACAAGAAAGATGAATGCTCATCTTAATGCACTTGAATACACATGAATGCTTTGTCCTTTCTTCTCATCTTCAAAGCTGATTAGTTTAGACAAATTGAGGTTGAATTTAGTCATATTTTCGTCCAAATTAAGAAGGACTCTTGGGCTGCCTTGTTTTGCTATCATATGAAGAGAAAGGGGATGAATGTAGACATCCTTGCTGTCCAGTTTAAGTGCAACTCTTCATCTTCCAAGCTGATTAATATGACTTGAATGTCATAAAAGGTGAGTTTCATCCAGCCTTCATTTCATGTCTCCTCAATGAATTTTGAAACCCCACTTGAATGGTGATAACATCAACCTTGAATGCCTTGAATTTGCTGAATTAAGATGGCCATCAATTGCTTGTCTCTTGGTAGAAGATGAAAGAACTCTTCCTTGGCTCAAATTCATTCAAATCATCCATGCATAAAATTCCTGTAATAAAAATTTCAGCCTGCACTGTCTTCTCAGTAAATCATTCGTATCTCAAGCTCCCGATATCGGATTGAGGTGATTCAAAAGGCATTGGAAAGCTAAGAGATGGAGGAATAACGTCCAATTGATTTCTGGATCCAAACACGTCTGTATCGCATCCAGAATTGGAAGACATTCTGCTGATATTCTTGCATCTAGTAAAACCGTTCATCTTCCCTCATGCACCTAGACACAAAGGTAAACTTTATTCAATCTTTAATTGAAAACATGCATGTAAACAATTAAGAGTTAGTTTAATAAATGAGCTAGTTTGATGAATGAACTAGTTTAATTAATGAACTAACTTTATTCAATGAACTAATAATCTTGAATGAACTAGTTTAATCAATGAACTACTTAGTTAAATGAAGTGTATAACTAAATGAACTACATGTTTAAATGCAACGCATGCTTTAATGAACAACATGTTTATTGAATGCAATGAATGTTATGCAAACTTTAAATACTCATGCAAATTCATGCATAAGCAAAGTAAAGTGTTCCTCCCTTATTATTTCTTCTTTCTCACGTCCCAAGCTTGATGTAAACATATTTTCCATGGCTGCTTGGAACTCCTTGACCCTTGCTCGAGTAATGGGGCCACATGGGTACTTCTCTGGGTCTTTGCCATTGACGTTCATATCACAATTACCTAGGCAAGCAAGAGTGTGAAGATGATCTCCCTCACAAGAACTCGATGATCTTATGTTGAAGATGGCTTCTAGACAAGTTTACCGAACACTTGCAAACTCAAAGAATACTAAAATCTCCAAAGATAACTTTTTATTAATCAATGAAATCTAAATTACAATGTGGGTGAAGCCTCCTTTATATAGGCCATGGAGAAGTTTTAATCCTACTAAACTTAGGAATTAAATACAATAAATAAATGCTAAAATCTAATCTCCTAATTAGATAAGTAACTTCTAATAATAAATAAATGCTAAAAATAAAATCCTAGTCAAATAAATCTGATCCTAATAGATATTGCAGAATCCTATATTGATTTAAATTACAAATAATCAAATAAAATCTTGAAAATTCGTAATTATCCAAAAATCCTGTATTAATCCCGTATAGGAATTTCTGCATGCGCTATCATCTTCGCTAAAATAGACGTATCTTGAGATCCAGATGTCCGATTGAGGCGTTTCAAGATGCGTTGGAAAGCTAATTTGCAGCCGGACAAGTTTTAAGAAGATATGTTGACCCATAAATGCCTGGATCCCATCCAAAAATTCGTCGCAAGTTAGCTGACTTTCCAGACTTTACAAACAGATTCAGTTTCTTGTCCAAGATGCATCGTTTTTGACCTCCTATGCGTGCATTTTTTTGGCCATTATTGTTTGCATCGAACAAATTCAGCTTCTTGTCCAATATGAGTAATTTAACCTCGCTCATGCATGTATCATGTTGCAAGTCACTAACCTAAACTTCCATGAATTGTTAAAGCTCACTTAGTTGAACTTCTAGAACGGTGGCATATAGCATTGCATAAACTCGTTTGTAATTTGTAAAAGTAGTGTTTTATGACTATGTTGTTGTAATGGGCTTAATCTAATCATTTTAATAATAGTAAGCTTAAGATATGAATGCTAAGCTTGGTTTATGTGATGTGTATTCATGTATGTTCGAACGGTATGGGATATTGATATGTATGTCAATTGAATGGTTGTTTGTTTAGTTGATACCTAACTATGTCTTGAGTGATTGGATTACAATATCAGGTAATTGCATAGCCTCTAAGGTATGCAACATGATAGAAGCTAAAGATTGGAATCTCAAGGATTTAAAAGTCTTAGTGAATTATGCATGTTTAATGAATGAATATACATATATAGTTAAGCTAGTAGTAAATTCATGGGTTAGATAATGTGTTAGTATTGGTTTTTGTTCGAATAAGGTAATAGAAATTGCTTTTAAGAACTAACTTGATATCTAACTATTAGTTCAAACAAATCGGTATAGGCTTAATGAAGAATGCGGTTGTTTAACTAAGTATTCTATGGTGTTTTGTTTTTGTATACGTGCTATCATGATATCTGTTTTATTGGAGGGATGTGAAATATGTTAAAAAGAATAAAACTTGTAATGGAATGCTTAATTCGGGTATGCTTGGTCCCGCAAATGAATTTCACACATGAATGTTGTCGTAAGAGGATGAATAAAGGTTAAATGTTTAAATAACTCTGTGTTATGAGTTAGACTTGTATGGTTTAAGAACATTATAAAATGCATTAAGAGAGTTTGGATCATAATGGCTGATTTGAATTTGAATAGGTAATGAACAAGGTCTAATGATTCATTTGATGTTTTAGTAGCCTTTGTTCCTCTGTTTAGAATGAAGTGTAACTTGTCAACCTTAAACCTATTCGAACAAAGTGATAACACGATGGATAAAATAGTTAAGCTTAAACTTTTTAAAAGAATTTAAATTGGTCCCTGTTCCTCTGTATTTTAAATGACTTTAATCTTCATGGAGGATTCAAATAAAGACTTGATTGTGTAAGTCTCACTTTGTTGTTGGTAGTATTGAAACTTGACCAAATTTTATAATTTGGTCACATAAGTTCTAAATGTGTTTTAGGTAATATCTTCAATTCCGGTTTTCTCCTAAACCGAGTTAAGTGTGTTACATGATGGAGTTGCCATTCCACGGTTTTGATGTTATTTTAGGTATGAATTGGCTAAATGAGCATTAAGCGGTGGTGGATTGTGAATCCAAAAGGATTTCTTTGAGGCTTGTTGATGATTACGAAGTTGTGGTGGTTGGCGAGAATGTTAAGTTTGATGCAAGGAGGTTGTCAAGCTTATTTAGCAATTATGATGAACCTGGAGGTTAAAGGGGTTTGAGTGTAGGACATTCAGGCCGTGTGTGATTTTCTGGAGGTGTTTCCTGAAGAGTTGTCGGGTTTACTACCGGATAGGGAGGTTGAGTTTAACATAGAGACATATGCGGGTACGACTCTGGTGTCCATTGTTTCGCATCGAATGACACCGAAGGAGTTGAAGGAATTAAAGACTCAACTCCAAGAGTTGTTGTATCAAGGTATTATCCTGTCGCGACCCTTTTTTATGAAAGGTTTTGACATTATTTGGAAAACTTAAGAAAATACTGAGTCGCCACCAATCTTTTTTGAAAAAAAAGTGTGATTGGATCACTTTTAAAATAAGGGTTATTTTAATAAAATGTTTTATTTATCAAAATAACATTTTTTGGTCCACGAAAACAAGAGAAAACAGGTTTGGGGGTCGGTTACGTGTGGGGAAGGGTTAGCACTCTCACAACGCCCAAAAATTGGTACCTAATTGGTTTCAAAAAGTAATTTCAAAACTGGAATTTGCAAGTTCACAAGATTTTGATTTATTTGTCCGCTTAGTGAATATAAATCTATTTTAACGGTCTTATCGCCCGAGAAATGAACTTCAATCACCGCCAACACTCCTGACACTAACTCGTCATTCCCGTTAGATAAAACACCGCATTAATTAAGTTTTCACTTTTTAAACAAACCAACAAAGAAATTTAAGTGCGTTAAAGTTTTATTAAAATCTAATCAACGATTTAATCCTAGAAGAAATGTCTACGTTCATTTTAACTATTAAAATTTAAATGTATTTAAGTGTATTTTATTTCAAGATAAAGAAAATTTTTCATCACACAAGGTTCTAATCTAATTTTCAAAGGCCCCCCTAATCTTATGTTTTCTTACATTCACATATTTACAACCAGTCTAACAAAACAAGGAAACAAATAAATTACTTTAATTAAAAGAACAATAGTAAACGAGCTCTAAATAAAGAAAAGTGATAACTTATTTATTTATATTTTTTAAAAAAACATTTTTCGGTTAAGGGTTAAATTGAAAGAACGAGTAAATTTGAAGGTTAATTTTAAAGATATTGAAAATAAAGTGTTCAATTTAAAAAAGGAAATGGACCAAATGGAGAAGATGACAAAACTGGATGGTCAAATTAAAAGCAACTAAAACTCTGGTGCTTAATTTTAAAGAAGAATGGACTAAATTGGGAGGATTGAAAACTAGAGGGCCACGGTACAAGACCCAAGAAAGAAAGGCGCGGGTTGAAGAGCGGGTATGGGCCGGGTCCTGGGTTGGTTAATAAGGCATTTATCAGAAACAAAAAACATTATTCCCCTTTTTATTAAAACTGGTTCCATCAAAATTCTCTAAAATGTTCTTCGTGTTCTTCATTTCATGAAGAACACGATGAACGTCTGTTGTGCCAGCCGCCTTCCACTGACGCCGACCGCCGTTGCCGATAATAAAATTTCCCATAAACCACCCATTTTCCCAGATTCCGGCGACCCCAAATCACATTTTTTTCTCACAAGAACTACATCAAAATCAAATCACGGTGGCGTTTCAAAAAAATGAAGGTAAAAAATCCCTTTTCTTTATTTCATAATTAAAACCATAAAGAAGAAAATTACCAGCAAAAGAACGAGCTTTATTCTCTAAAGAACTTTCGATTACAACTGCTTCCTTGCTTGCTTACACCTTCTGGGAAATCTGAATGCTATTTGTGTATTATGTATGAATTGTATATGTTTCGTATCTATCTGATGTTTGTGTGTGCTGTTTATTACATGAATTTTACAATGCTATTTATAGGTATAGAATTGCTTGAATTCCAAGCATGAATCCTCGATTTCTTCCCCTCTGATCGCTTCATCTTTGCAATGGCATCAATTTAGGGATTGGTCCTTTCCGTTTTGCTTCTGATTTGATCCTAATTTTCCAACTAGGGCTTCGAATTAGGGATTTGGTCCTCTATTATTTCAGCTATGCTCTATCTAGGATTTTAATCCCTTTGCATGAATCTGGCGATTACAACTAGCACCGACGAGGAGTAGTTTATGGCAAAAAATGGTGCGGATACTTGCCAGAGAAGACGACTAGGCAGGTAGAAGCTTGAACGGCAGACGCGTGGCTACCCACACATGAGTGATGATCCGCGTGATATGTTGTTGATCAATTCTAGGCCGTTTGATTGCTTCTGGATTCAACGGTGATGGGGATGAGGTGCCTGATCTTCTCCAGCTGGTGTGATCTGCGATGTTGGATCAATCACCTGATCCAACAGTTCTCCTTTAGCTGCGCATAATCACAAAGGGTTAGGGCCTTGGGCTTCCAATGTATATCGGGTTGATGGACTCTTTATTTTTTTGTAATGGACTCTACGGGCTTAAGAATTTAATGGGCCGGATTCTTTATATTTTTTTGGGTTTTGATAACTAACTATTATAGTAATAAACACTAACAAAATTGTATATAGCTTTCATAATACTAACTACCACATCAATATTATACTAACACATATCAATAATACTAATAACAATGTAACACTAACGATGTAATAACACTAGTACAATACTACTAAACCAAAAATGCAAATAAAAATGAAGCAAAAAAATAAAAAGTTAGGTGAAAATTCAGTGACAACAGCGTTTCATGGCGGAAATGGTGTGGATACTCGTCAGAGAAGACGAATCGACAGGTGGAAGCTTGAATGGCAGATGCGTGGCTACCACACGCGAGTGACGATCTGCGTGATATGCTGTTGATTAATTCTAGGTTGTTCTATTGCTTCTGGATCCAACGGTGACGGGGATGAGGCGCCTGATCTTCTTTAGCTGGTGTGATCTGCGTCGTTGGATCAATCACATTATCCAACGGTTCTCCTTTAGCTGCACATAATCACAAAGGATTAGGGCCTTGGGCTTCCAATGTATATTGGGCTGATGTACTCTTTATTTTTTGTAATGGACTCTACGGGCTTAAGAATTTAATGGGCCAGATTCTTTATATTTTTTTGGGTTTTGATAACTAACTATTATACTAATTAAACACTAACAAAAATGTATATAACTTTGATAATACTAACTACCACATCAATATTATACTAACACATATCAATAATACTAATAACAATGTAACACTAACGTTGTAATAACACCATTACAATACTACTAAACCGAAAATGCAAATAAAAAGGAAGCAAAAATATAAAGTTAGGTGAAAATTCATTGACAACATCTGCCCCTCTTTGGTCATTCTAGTGAAACGGGAATACAACAAAGATCAAGAGGAAACTAATTTTCACCAATTACCAAACTTGTCAAAACTTAATGCCTAAACAGATTAGCGTGTTCTATTCTCCTTTTGCTCGAATAGATAAGCAGATTCCATTCTCCAAATGCCCAAACGGATATGCGGGTTTTATTCTCCTTATGCTTGAATAGATAAGCAGGTTCCATTCTCCGAATGCCTGAACGGATAGGTAGGTTCTATTCTCCTCATGCTCGAATAGATAAGCATATTGAAAAAGGTTCCATCCTCCTTATGCTTGGATGGATAAGTTGGTTCCATTCTCCAAATGCCCGAACGGATAGGCGGGTTCTATAAGCAGATAAACTTTCACACATGTAAAAATCTGACATATGATGCAGTTATGATGATCATGACCCTAAGGATGTCTAAAACATGAACGCATGTCTCTTTTGCTTTTTATAATCCTTTTATCAGAATTAGTTTTCTTGAATCATATCATCTCAAACATTTTCTCAACTCTGACAATAGATGGTAAGTGTATATTCTGGACCATCCCATCAAAAGAAGCAGTATGACCTCCTTTCATTTCTCTACACTGAAAGGCTTTGCACCATGTTATTAGGATTATAATGAGCAAGTAAGTTTGCGACAACCCATCTTCCAATATTAGTTGGCTTCACCAATTTCTTGTTGCTAAAATTCCACTGACCATTCCTTGGAAAGAAATCTTCACCATTGCCTTCTCTTAACCTCGGAGGCTGTAGGATATATCCCTTAATTTGGGTGAAATTGGAGTTCACCAAATCACCACCATGTTGTACCATAAGTTTAATGCCATAGCTACATTCACTTTTCCTGTGACTTCTGCCTTGATTTTTCAACTAGGGAAACTCTTTGCAAAGTGTATAGCATTGCTAGGACACCAAAGAGAGAAACTCTGTGGAGATATACGTGATATGCTTTGGCTTGCCAACATTAATGCGTGGGAAATCATCTGAATATTGCGATGGTTGGCAAAATAATCATAGATAGTCATCTCCATCATCTCTGCTTCACCATTTTAGTACTTCTTTGCTTCATAG
>JAGYYJ010001560.1:0-59765 GCA_019671005.1 Hibiscus mutabilis
TTAGTTGAATTAGGTATATTAATATATATATTAAAATTTTAATTAAGTTAAATTAGGATTATATATATTTAAATATATATTGAAATCTTAATTAAAATTGAATTGATATTATATATATTTAATATATATATGTTGAAATCTTAATTAAGATGAATTGAGATTTTATATATTTAATATATATATATTTATTGTAATCCTAATTAAAATTAAATTTGGAATATATATATATATTGAAATCCTAATATGAGTTGAATTAGGATTTCAAATGCTATATAAAGGTATGAGAGATCAAGCAATCATTAATGATTTTTGGAAAAACCCTCTAAATAGTTTAGAGAGTTTTATATGCCCGTTTCAATTGGGTGAACTACATAGAGGTCGGAACGTCATCGTTAAGGCTTAGGAATTGACGTCGTGGAATCGTGATTGGATATCGATCTCGTCCATGTTCAGAATTCCAGAATTTAAACAGGTAATCCTTCACCCTTATTCACCCCAGTTCGTTCCTCGTACATGGATTTCTGGTGGTAATCGCCGGATAATTTTTTTGCTGCGCCATAAGATGCGCCGACATGACCCAACAATAAAAAATCGTCCCCGATCTGCCCATTTAATTAAATGGTAAAATTCAAATAGTAATATATATTTCATTCAATGTTTTATTAGTTATTCATATAATTTATAAATAATTAGTGTGTTGAAACCCCATTATAATAATAAAATTATTATTATTATTTATCACCGATATTCAATTCATTGGTTGACTAATTTGAATCGGGTACTGTATAGGTTCATTATGAGGCTACCATATCAAACTAATTGTTTCCATTCACAACGTCAGGATTCGAATCTCTGACCTTGCTTAAGGGATCTAGACGTATTATGGGCCGGAACAATAAACCTATATGAAGTGGCTCATTTTTCCTAGAAAAATCCATGTACGAACAAGGATTAATTTTACTTCCCCACCTAGTTAGTCTAGATCGGGGGTAGCTAGAGGTGGCAAACGGGTCATTTGGTTCGGTTTCGGTTCGGGTCATTTCGGTTCTGACTGCATTCGGTTTAAATTCGGTTCAGTTCGGTTCGGGTCTGGTTCAGCTTTAGTTCGGGTCTATGGTGATTTCTGTTCAGGTATCGGGTCAGGACATCGAGTTGGTTGATTTTCGGTTCAGTTGACTTTTGGTTCGGTTGATTTTGGGTCGGTTATTTTCGGATCAGTTGATTTCGGGTCGGGTCAATATCGGGTTAATAGGAGATCAATCGATTTTAGTCAGGTTTTTAGGTCGAGTTAGGTTTTTCCACTCTATATATGACTTTATATAGCATGTATATTTGACTTTTTTATAAGTTGTACGACAGTTCACATCTCATATTTATTTATTTTAATATATTTTCTTATTTTCAGGTTGCCTTCGGTTCAGGTGAAATCGGTTTGGTTCCATTCGGTTCGGTTGAAAATCGGTTCGGGTCCATTCAATTCGGTTGAAAATCGGTTCGGTTCAATTTTCGGTTCAACTGAAATTCGATTCGATTCAGTTTATTTTGGGTTTTGAATCAAATTTGGGTTATCGTGTTCAGGTCAATTTCGGGTCTCGGTTCGGTTCTCGGATCTCGGGTCAAGTTTGCCAGGTCTAGGGGTAGGTCTTAGCGGAGAAGTTGTAGACACTTTTCCATACAAAGTATCTGGAGCACTTCACTATTGCAATTGCTGAAAATACTGATTAGAAAACAGAACAAAATACGATATGTGAATATACAATTAAATTATTTTTAGGGTTAACTATTGGGATGGTCACTTATGTTTCCCCTAGTACAGAGTTGTCTCCGATTTTCAAAAACGACCAGTAAGGTCACTTACGTTTTCGATCTGTACATTTTTTGTCACTAAGACGTTTGTTGCTATTAAACTTAAACGGGAGTCTGATCTGGCACAATAAAAAAGGATAAATTACCTAGATAGTCTCTAAACTATTACTTCACTTCTATTATGACCATCGAAATAAAAACAACTTTTATAATTTCACATTTAATCCTCCATATTTAAAAAAAATTATTTCTTCTTCCCTCTACCATCTTACGTATTCTTCTTTATCTAACCCAATCCCTAACTTTCTACTTCTGCAACTTTTAACCTAATAATACTTCCAGGAATGGGTTTTCACTTCAACTTAAAGCGAAACTCGATGATTTTATGTTTGCAGGAAGAGTATGTGATTGGAGATGAAGTAGAGAGGTTATAGTGTGAACATAGGTATCATGCAACATGCATACATCAATGGCTGCAGGTGAAGAATTGGTGCCCTATTTACAAAGCATCAATAGAGAACCACGCAGTCTTGTTCAGTCACCTCTTGATTGAGTTGAATTTAAAGAATATAAAGAAGACAAAGAGAGATTTGTTTTGTACAAATTGATGGTTTCTCTTCAGTATTATAATTATTATTTTATTGAACTTTATATTATGATATGATTATGTAAAAATCAAACCCCTTCATTAAGTCAACGAATAAACCAGGAGCTATTGTTTCTACACTTGAACTTGTTCCCCCAAAAGAAATGCAAATCAATTGCTTTTTGTTTCCCTGGGAACGTGAGTTAGGTGTACGATGTACTCATTTTTTCACCCCTTACTTGAATGCAAAAGCAAATAATATTTTCTTTGTTGATATTTGAAGGGGTAGGGTACATACTAAACATCGATACATGATCTTATATGACAGTGACTTCTACTTCTACTTCTACTTGTAAAACTTAAATTTTAATTCTATTTTGGTCATTTGGTTATGCAATGCAAAGGCTTTGGGACCGACTTCACTTGTTGCTATCTGAATCTTAAAGTTATGCCAGCCTTTTATTTTCATTGGTTTTACCTGCTGTTTTTTTCAGCTTTTGATTTGGATTGGAAGAATGGAAGGTAGATCGTACCTGCTGCATATAATAACAACAACATGCATGAATTTCAAGACAACTACAACTAGGCCTAGCTCTAGCTAATTTAACACCACCTTTAGAAACTAGGTTTGTCCATGAAGAACAACACGAAACCAGAGACGCTAATTTTAACTTATCTGGTTTTACCAACCAAAAATGCCCAGTATTGCCAACAACACATCATCATTACATAGGACCGTTTCCCGAATCCTTGCAACCTGTTTGAATGAGAGAAATGTCCTTTCCTTTTGCATCGGACGTTTTAGATTTGTCATTAGCTTGAGCAAATGCAGACCAATTAAATCAAATAAACTAATCTATGTGAGACTTAATATGGAAGATGGTGGAGGGGAGAAGAAATAAAAATAATTGTAAATATGAAGGATTAAATGTGAAATTATACAAATTGTTTTTATTTTGGTGGTCAAAATAGAAGTGAAGTAATAGTTTAAGGACTATCTAGGTAATTTATCATTTTTATTGTGCCAGATCAGGCTCCCGTTTAAGTTTAACGGTAACAAACATCTCAGTGACCAAAAGTTTACAGATCGAAAACATAAGTGATTTTACTAGTCGTTTTTTGAAAATCGGTGACCAACTCTATACCGGGGAAAACATAAGTGACCATCTCAATAGTTAACTCTTATTTTTAATCAATATAAAACCTTTAAGCTCATATGCATGCAATGATGCAACATTACACCCAGCTAAGAAATAATGTTTTGTTTAATCTGAAGTTGTTGGTACAACTCATGAAAGACTCGGAATCAATGTGTTGTGTCTTAAAGTGCAGATTCTCAAATTAATTTTGTTGGTAAACTAATGGATTAAATGCGTTTCACTGCATCAATTACTCTGAATGGTTAACTTCATTACTTATCGAAAAAAGATGAAGAATAAATAGTAATGTTAGAATTGTTCCAAACATTTGACGAGTTAATGGCCAACATCAACACAACGTCATTACCACTAAATCAAGTAGCCAAACCCTCATTTTTTTAATTTTATTTTGTAATTAGTGGCGGTGATCCTTATCTTCAAACCGCCTGCCTCGCCATTTTTATAGGCAAAACAAAGACCACTCATCACCTTACCTCACCCCACCGCACCCCACTTAAGTTCCCTTTTAAGTAATTAGACCGTGTTATAGAATATTTTTCTAATGTATTTTTTAACTCTAAATGTACTTGTAAAATCAAAAATAATGTAAAACAAATAATATGAGTCTAAAAGTATTTTTCAGAACGAAAATTTTATACTTTTAGTTTTTTTCAAAAACACTTTTAAATAAAATTATTAATTTATCTTTGTGTATATTCTGAATTCTTTTATATTTTCAAAAATAATATGAAATAATTTATTTACTTAAAATTATTTTTGACAATAATCTCAAATATTCTTATATTTTAAAAACATTTTCACTAAATATTTTAAAAATAATGTCAAATTAGCCTTTATTCACGATTTATCTCTAAAAAAATCTTTGGGTATTGTTATTTTTATTAACAAAATTAAAATTATTGAGGTCACAAGGAAATGGGATTTCGATCAAATTATTGGGTAGCTTTATGTTAATTAAGTTGGTTGAGAAGGCTAACATAAGCAAAAAAGTATTGGCTCTTTTTTCTATTAAATGTGAGAGGTGGGGCCATATTGGACCACTTTGTTAAAAAAGAGAGAGAGAGACGAAGACAGCACGTAAAAGAACATGAAAGCCATTGGTTTTTTTTGTTTTTGATTTAAAATTAAATAATGATTAGAGAAAGGTTAATCAAGGAGGTGATTGAGGGGGAGAAGGGATCTTGGGAAGCATCTAAATCGGCATCTTTGTATAACCGTGAGATTTGGTTATGTCATGTGCCTTTTTATTGACGTGGCATATGTCATGCTCCACTGCTGTCTGCCTTTGTGTGGAACCGCACCTCTCGAATGTCCCAATTATTGTTAATCCGGGATTTCATCATTCATTCACCCTTTCTTTTAACATGATATATCTACTGAATTAGATTTCCATTCACAAGTCATTTAACTACACTATTTATGTAAGGATGAACATTCGATCGAGTCGAGTTGAGTTTATAAAATTTGAGTTATATTATTAAGTTTCTATTCAAATTTAATTGTAAACATTTATAATGTTATGATACTAATCAATTTCAATTTAAACGGTAAGTTATTTTTTTCATATACCAGGCGAAATTGAGAGACTCGATTCAAACTTGGAAATTGATTCACAAACCATTAAAAAGTTTAAGTTATTCGAATTTTCATTTTATAACTCAAACTTTATTTGAAATTTTTTCGAGTCGAATTCATGAAATTACGAGTTGAGTCAAGTATTTTCACATCGAGTTGAGTCGAGTTTTGTCCACCCTACTATTAAGAATTTACAAGTGAAAAATAAGTAATATAAGATCAACATAAAATAATAAAACACGTGCAAAAGACGAAATTTAATATAATTCGATCTTGACTACTTCCACAAATTTATATATCTAAAAAAATCAGTGTATTTCGATCACTCTTCCAATGTTCCTGTATTTTTTATTTTTTTTTGCAACGTATCAACAATAATTGCAAAGATTATAAAAGAGCACATCTTTAAAATAATTTTCTCTCATAGTTTTAAATGTTAAAGACCATTTTTTATATCAAATACTTGGTCATCTAAAAAGAATTTATTCCGTGAGACATCTTATCTAATATAAACTTAATTACCAAATATTCTTTAATCACTATAATTATAATAAAATATAACTTAATTACCAATTAAAATTTAAGTTGATATATAACTATACAATTATAGTACCCTTAATGGTTAATCCCGATTATGCATTTTTTTCTCAAATTTTTATTTCCCAATATTTTCCTAAATTAGTCTATTATACCTCTCTTTGCAGAAATGTGATTGGTTGATGTATGAAAATATTCACATGGGTTGTCGTCCACGCATGTTGGGGACAAGCTGGAGGGATAAATAATATTAAAAATAATATTAATGATTAATGCTTAATTAGGGTCTCATTATTGGGTCATCAAACATTAACCTAAGCTACTCCAAATTCTTTTGAACTTGTGTTGCTCCTCAATTATTAGTGAATTTTAGGTACGTCATCAGTACACATTAAAATATTTATTGAGTACTATATTTCATTAATTATAAGAAAAAAAAGTGTTTAGCTTAGGATTTCAAAGAATAAATAAATAAATTTTCATTAATTTAAAAACAAAATTAATGGAAAAGGACAGGAGAGGTGATGAGAAAAAACATTTGTGTCCGAATTTCAGTGCAACTAAATCTTCAGTTGCACATTGTGGCTTTCATTCAGCTACTTGTCCCCTTCACTTAACTGCTAAGCTTTTCGTATTTATCCGATAATTTTATAGATAAGATATAAAAATACAAAATGAATGTGAAATATTATGATGAATACACTGTGGTATTTAAATATGAATAACATAACCATTTTATTATTCAATTATATTTGTGTTTAAAACTTTTAACATATTTAACAGTTAGATAAATGGGCCATCAAATTTAAATAATTTGATTTTTACCAAAATTTAAATAAATTGCTAACATAGTCTAGAATTTATTTGGTTTGAAACATACCATAATAATAAATTAAGGGTTAGAATTTACTTACTATGTGTAAAATTCAATTATTTTTATATTTTTTAGATCAGTTGATAATGATAATAAGTGGCTAAGATTATTTTTATTTGTTAAAGTGATAATCTTTACATTTTCTACTGCTAATCTCATCCTTCCATTTACCTTCATTTAACGGTTTAAAAAAAATACAAAACTTTCATGTTTTACGTAAGGTAAGAGGATCACATCTCATAAATTAATTCTAATAATGATAATTTCACGTTTAACTTTAGGGTTCATGAATGTTTTGATCCCCTTATAAAATTGTCACCAAGCTAAATCTTTACCTTGTTTCATGGCCCTTTTTATTCTTTCTTTATTATAAATACTTATAATCAAAGGTTCGATCATTGTACTAAATATAGAATAATTTTAAAAGTTGTGATCAACGTCTACTCTCTTTATAGGCCAATAGAACATCAAGATTTAATTATTGATCTCGCTTCAATTGATATTTTACAATTTTTTGACAAATTTAATTTTAATCATAATCTTATTAAAAAAGGAGGGGAAAAACTTTAGAAAAAAAATAAAAGTGCCCTTAGTGAGTTTAAAACTTATGACTTAAGAAAATATAAAAAAAATAAAAAAAAACAATTTAGCTAACATATCAAATATACTTGCTTATAAAATTAAAAGAATACAATATCCAAAACTTAAAATCTAAATAGCGACATAAAATTCTCGACAATAAAATCAAACTTCTAACAACATATGAATCCAACCATGAGTGTGAAAAGGATCTTCCGTCATTGAATCAACAAGGGAAAAGAAAGTAGTTTAGTTCTTTATCTCGTGAGTATTCTATATAACTTGTGACGTTAATAACTTTGTTTGGTCCAACCGTCGGCTTAGATCTTTTTATTCAAACTTTCACCATAATTTGATCTAAATAATACTTAATTAATTAGTGATAGATACATAAAAATTTTAAATTTGAAGTTTTGGAGACGTTATTAATGATAATCAGAAACCAGACTATAAAAAGGACATAAAATATGTAAAAAAAAATACAGAGAAAAATGAAAAAAAAAGAAAGAAAAGAGCTTTACCATTTACAAAATTGCAAACTACAGGTACAAAGTGTAGTGAAAAATAAACACTAATTTGATTGTACAATAGTAAAAGTCAAAATCTTTGTTCTTTTTACTTTTTTCAGTAAGAGTAAGCCAATCGTTGAACAACACGATCCCTGAGAATTCCATTGTATAGAGCAACTCTGTTAGCCGGAATTCCTCTATCTTTACCTCCACCGATTTTCTTGAACTTCGGCGTTGAATTCAAAGCCGGCGCCGCCGAATTGTTGATCCGAACCCGATTCTTCAGCTGTTTCCTGAACTCCGCGCCATCACTCCTTGGATCCATCACATCCTCAGCAAAGTGCACTTTCTTCTTCTTCTTACTCTTCCCCTCTTTAAAACAAACCCAAGAAAGAAAGAAACATGTTAGAAAATAATCATGTAAAAAAAGTATGTTCAAAACAGATTCAATCAAGCAATCGTTACCGGAAGATATGCAGGAACGGAGGACTTGGGGAGAAGGCTGGGAAATTTGATCTAAAGATTTCTGTAGGCGGAAAGCGAGGAGAATTACAGTGCCGGAGACTGCCATCGCCGTTGCTAATACCATTCCTTGTGAGCTCAACATCGACGCCATGTTTTAACCAAAAAGATGATGGGAGGAGAGAGGTGGTGTTTACAGAGGGATAAATAGAATGATGGTTTATAACATAAACTAGTCTGAATGCTTGAATAAAATATTGGGAATCAAATGGGCAATTATTTATATCTCTGGTAAAGAAATGAAGGTCTGATTGGTGGGTTTTTTTTTTGTTAAATATAAATATTTATAGGTTTTTTCTGTAAAAATCTATGTAATGAAAGGCTGAAAGGCAAAGGGATGAGTGGCGTTGTTGGCTTTTAGAAGGAAGACTGTAGGATTGGGATATCTTAACTGCTGCTCGTGCACTGCACGGCAATCCCCGACGAGAAAACCAAACTCCCCCTTGATGCTGACATCATTTATATGCCCACCCAATGTCTTTCCTACTAAATTTGGCAGCGCGTGATCTGGACGCGGTGGTTTTTTATTTGTATTTCTTTAGTATATTACAGATTGAGATTTGGGAATTTATGCCTGTATGTTAGAGATTAAAGTATGTATTTCTTTCGGTTGTTGGTATTAATTTTAAGGGTTTTTTTTTCGTTTTTTGAGTTGTTTGTAATGTCTAGATTATTTGGATAAGATGTTAATTAAGGACGCTTTCAATGCTTGTTTATCTGTAAAATCAGGTAAAAATAGACTGCATGCATTAAAAGGTTAGGCGGTTGTATTTTCATTTGCTTTCTTAAATTCCAGTTTTCAAACAATTGGGCGAAAATTCAAACAATTTTCAACAATGTCAGAATCTCACGGGAAAGAATGAGGCTAATTAACTAATTAAGGAAATAACCAAAACGGGAGGCAAAAACAATGACTTTGTAAGGAACGGACAATGATCTGTAATGTACGATGACAGACAAACATATGCTTTTGTCTGCACAAGCACAACTCTTTCAAACTCCACACAAATGGTTCCCATTTTCCATTCGGAGAGTTGATTCCACGCTCGAGCGGATAGAGAGTTTCATGATCTGCTGAATAATTAATGGGTTAATTCAGCGTTTAAGATTCGTTTGCATTGTGTCATCCATGATGTGTCAGAGTCTGCCATGCCAAAGTATTGGGCATTGGGGTTTCAAGTTGCTTAGATCTCTGGGAAAATTCAAGATAGGAAAACGATTGCGCCACCAATCGGGTAAGAGCTTTGACAAGTCCTTTAAGTAAAGTCAGAATTTGAATGAAACTTAAATTGAGAGAATCTTCGTATATTATATCTCTGTAAAATATAATTTAATTGATTGACTAATAAATTAGATACCGATAATTAAATACAAAAAACTGTTCTTTAGGCTTCATTTGCACATGCTTGTCCTTCAAATTGCAGATAAATACGATGGTTTTAAAATCTTACAATCATTGAACTCAGAGAATGGGAAACTGATGGAAATAAACAACAAAATCATGAGATGTTACATATTGAGAGGGAAACAGGACACTGATAAATAACGTTTGATTTATGCAAGATTTTTTTTTGTTTTCTTGATAACACTAATTGAATTCGGATAAGGGAATTCCTTGCTCAGGTTTCTAATCGGCTTGACCAAGTCTTGATTTACTTTAAATCAAATCATTGACTCCTTTCACACTCATAAAATCAACAGGCAAAGCGTTAAAGTCTGGCAATAGTTTCAAGGCAAGCTTTCAATCCTATGTCTGGAACTTAATCTGTAGCCACGCGTTAAAGTCTTGATGCAGCAACTTTGAAAGCAGATTTCTAGTCTTTCTATTTCTTTAAGACATCAATGAATGACTGTAGGAAAATCATGGGGCGGACATGACCTAAAGTTACTGATGGAAAGGAATCCACTTGCTTTTGTTTTCTGCAAATTGCTAGAGATATATCTATCTATCTGCCGACTAACGTCAATGTCATAAACAAAAAAGTGTATGGCCAAACTTTGGGTTTTAGTAGCAAGGAAGCTTTGGAAGTATTAATGGGGTTTTCAGTTACCATAGGAAACATGCACTTGTCTTAAAAGAGACTGAAAGGGTAGATTATAGTTTATATAACTTGGGAAGTCAACAGATTAGGAGTAATGGGTTGGCAGATTATGCTCTAGGCATTAAGTTATTCGAAATTAAAACTTTAAACATTATTATTTAGTATGCTAGAAGATCATCGAAGACCATATTTTAAAATATCTTCAACAACTACACATGGAAGAAGTTTGAGACAAGTTTGGATTTTTACCAAATAAGCTGACCTACGCAATGGAAGTCGTATCAGCAAATGTTGAAGCTTTTGGTCTGATCCAAAAGGGGAAGCTGATAAAAGAGAAAAGTTTAGCTTTTGGTTTCCAGAGTGCACCAAATTGGTAATGCATGGATTGGTAGTCGAAGCCTCGCTAATTGAATCATAACCATCTTTAAGGTTGCAACATGTTGCTATAGATAAATAGCTCATCTGTATCAGCCCAAGACGAATGGCTGGATTGAGTTCATCGATTCCTGTAAGCAGAAACACATAGCAGCACGGAGTGAGACCTCAAATCCCCAGTGGTGTTAATGTTGATGGTTGATCATCTATTTGTTACTCCATACATACCCTATATCTTGAGATTTGGTCTGCTAATATATTGAAAACATTGTGGTCACAAATAAATACACCATAGAGGTAGGAAGCAAAAGGTCGTACCCTATGTTTCCTGCTGAATGATGACTCTCCTGAGATGAACATCATTTCATGATGTGTGCGTCGCAGATTACGGTCATTCTGTTCTGCAAGTTCTATATGGTGGAAACCAATGAATCCATTATGGTAAACATTTACAAACTTATATCATAAAAGAAAAGCGAATTAATCAGCGGTTGATGCCTTATAAACAGAGGTTTACTCTGCATAGTCTTATGCTAGCCAATGCAGCCATGCAATATTAAGTTCTTCAATAATCGCATGGTTGGTAAACCAGAAGGCAACAACCAGGAAAAGAAAGAAGAAAAAAGGACCACATGCTGCACATGGGATAATTAAGCAAGCTACGCTTTATTTAGGGAGGTCTTTCAGTTTCTAGGCTTATGGGGGAGCTGAAGCTTATGGCTTTGCTCTAGTCTTTGACATTTTACATCTAGCTATAATGGTGGTCCAATATTGTTTGTTTTCTCTATTTTGCAATTAGTAGCTATGAAAAGGGTCTTTCCCCATTAATTGTCGTTTTCATAACTATATATTGCATGGAAGCAGTTGATGATGGAGTAGTATGCAAGGTAAGCCCCAGTCATTTATTTGGTAGGTTCTCAAGGTTTAGGTGACCACGCTAATTACGAGCTTCCAAATACAAGCCTCTCAGTTGGCCGACAATTCATCGTTTATATCCTCTGATCAGTTCTTATATATGTCATGTACTTGATTCATCTATGTATGGTGGATTTTCTTACATCTGTTTCCTAATTATGGTGCAATCAAAGAAGTCTAGAGGTGTCAGGCAGAGACACTGGGGCTCCTGGGTTTCTGAAATTCGCCACCCTTTACTGTTACTCTATTCTACAAGCTTTTCTCAGTAAACATCAATTCTCTTGAATGTTGTTAAGTTTGATGTGTGTATTTTGTTGCAGAAAGAGAAGGGTATGACTCGGTACATTTGAAACAGCCAAGGAGGCAGCCCGAGCGTATGATCAAGCTGCGATCTTAATGAGTGGGAGGAATGCGAAAACAAACTTCCCACCAAGTGGAGATCAGCAACAAGGCGTCGAAAGTTCTTCCCATTCATCACCTCCAAATGAGCTAATTCAACTTCTTCGAGTTTAAAGATTTAAGGAGCCGGTGCAATTTATTAAAGTAAGGTCTTTAGTCTATAATCTATAAGAAATATTTTTTAAAAAAATTATTATAATACAAAAAATTGTTTAGTTATACTATTGAATAACAAAAAAATCGCTTATAAATATTTAAAAATCTAATATTTTTACATAAAAGTGCCTTTTTTTTTTGCATGTTTTGAAGCAAAATTATTTACAACATTTTCAATATCAACTTCTTTCAATAGATTACTCTTAATTGTCATCAAAGCAAGTCGATTTAACCTTTGTTGCGACATAGTTGTCCATAAATATAATTTCAACAATTTCAATTTTGAATAATTTTGTCATGTTGAATCAACAATAATAAAAACAGTCAATAAAATTTTACAAGCAATTGTCACATTTGGAAAACAATTAAAACATATTAATTTTTTTAATAAATCACATTTCTTAAGAGCATTTTTAAAATTATTACAATGAGTTTTGAGATTAATGACATCCAATAAACATGATTTATCATAATGAAACAAAAGCCAAAAATATTCTCATATAATTAAAATTGTTCAAATCTCTTATCCAAAGAAATAATGACTCGATTGATAATATACAAGAAATATTCAATTCTAAATGATTCCTTAAGAGATATAAATGACATATTATGCAATTATTTGAAAGATGTTGTAAGTTGTTAATTATCAAATATAAAAATTTATAAGTATTTAATTTATGTTAGGTCCTTAATTTTGAGGCCCCTCCTTTTTCGGGAATCATGTGCGGTCACTTCACTTGCGCATGTCCATAACCCTCACTAGGGGTAACTTATTTCTTTAGTGATTTGTCATATCTTTAATACACATAACATATAACTCATAATTATAAATGATGTAATATTAATTTTCGATGTATTAACATATTCTAAAATTAACTTCATCTAAATTCATGCCATTATCTATTTTTTCGTAGAACTATACATTATTTGTGCATCTAATATTCACACTATTATACATATGTAAATGCATATTATTACCAAAAAGAAATTATATTCACTATATAATTATACATTGTCAAAAATGAATGCAAATGGATTTAATTTTAAAATTTTATGATGAAGTGTTAGTATATGATTCATTATTGGTGCATATAATTATATATAAAATATCTTTTCCCTTTTCATTTTGAAATTAATCTTACCGGTTTTTGTTGCACTCACGTTATGGGTGAATGAAATATATGGCATCATTGATTTGTGTTTGATTCTCAAATATTTTTTTAATATTTAAAATAATATAAGTTGTGAAAAACACATCCTTATAATAATACAATTAAAATAAATATATTTTAATAAATTTTCACTTAAATTTAGGATTAGTGTCTACCTTTATATGGGCCAACAGAACACATAAGGATTAGTCATTGAACTCGTTCTAGTGGATATCTTAGGAAATTAAAAAAATAAATATATTTTAATATTTTTTTTACTTAAATTGGCCTTGAGTTAACTCTCGATACTAACTCAATCAAATATTTTATATAATAATATAAATATTAAACATGAGTATGATTAGTAAAAAGGTATAAATCCTATACTTTAGTGTGAAGAAAAGTCTTGCACATTGCTAGCAATGTACATTGCAAATTCCATGCAACAATTTTTTATAACATTGTATAATTCATCTTTATTTTATGGTACATGTAGACGAATCATTCAAATATTCATAATGATTTATTCTAATAATAATATTTCAAAATTTCTTCTTACAAGTACAACCTATCTTGCAGTATAAAAATATTTTACTAAAAATAGATTTACTAATTATATTCTAAATTCCATCAAAAAAATTATTTTCTAGATAAAATGAAATAACTCTCAAACTTAGATAAGTCAAAGTATTTGATTGGTCTTAAATGTTGTGTTGTTTCATTGGATATAGAGGAGAGGGTTGGGGCTTCACTTTCAATGGTCCATCCCACAGGGTCCAGGCCCACACTCATCACCCATCTTTTAGGTTCCAAAACTAAAATAAAATACTAGTAATAAAGTAATAAAATATAATGCCTCTAATAAGCATTTGATTTTTGTTTGTCCTCTTAATTCATTGCTCTAAATATTCTGTTTTAGTTTTAAAATATATTAAGAATGTATTTTTAGGGATAAACATTTGATCGAGTCAAGTAAAATTTTGAGTTATTCAAGTTGACGAATCTATTTTATAACTCAAATTTTACCTATTTTTTTTAAATCGAGTCAAATTTAAGAAATTTGAATCGAAAATCGAGTTGTTCGAATTTCTGTTCAAATTTGATTGTAAAATATTTTTAATATTATGATACCAATTGGTTCAAATTTAAACGGCTTTCTATAATTATATATATATATATCGGGAAAAGTTGAATGACTCAACTTTAACTTAAAAATCGATCCGTTAATTACTAAAAATTTTGAGCTATTTGAACTCTCATATTATAACTCAAACAATTTTTTGATATTTTTTATATTATTGTTATAAAATTCATTTTAGTCCTGTCTCAGCAAAATTAAATGAGAAATTCCACATTTAACCTTACTCAGCTACAGCTAGCTTTTAGAGGAAAGTGAGGGTGACACCGTGACATATGGTTTAATTGCAAAACCCAAAAATATATTTTCCTTTATTTATTTTTGATTAGGTGAAAGGGATATGGATATTCCAAATGCTTTGGAATTATACCAACTGTCATAAACATGGGACCAATTTGATAAAAAAAAAAAAACATGGGACCAAAGTCCCCTTCTTCGGCTCGGCTTTGCGGCTGTGCTTTTCAATATATTTTAGTATGCTTTGGCCTCAAAACGCTTTTATCTACAAATTATTCGAGTACGCCGTTCAAATCAAAATTTGAATTAAATATGACACTCTCTACTATATCTAAATTTGTAAAAAAAATTGAAACTTAAAATTATATATAAAAAATTTTAATTCACTCAAGTTCGTATTTAAATCTGTTAAAAATTAAATAAGATTCAAGTTCCTTTAAAAATAATAAATTATTTATTTTGTGACATGAAGTCGAATTCATATGATAAAATTTTAAATGTGCATATTTACATTCAAATTTATAATATTTAAACTTTTCTTAAAAAAGTCTGATAAATGTAAATATCTGGATCAACAATCTAAATTACCATCTTACTAACAAGTTATTTTCATTGACATAATTATTTTCTGCAATACAAACGTTAGAATATTAATATATCATTTAAAAAAAAGTATTTTCGATAGACAAATGGACCTAACCGTGTTACATATAATTGTTGAGTTCTAAGAAGAGGTGTTTATTATTGGATACCCAGGTAACTGAAGTCACGGGTATTAGACTTTTTTGGCTCACTTTAATTGTGTACCTGAACACTCGGATACCTGAAATTTTGAGTAATGAATATCCGTATTTTTGTTTTTTAATTATTTTATTTTATTAATAAAAAACTCATAACTAATAAAAGTTCGAATTATATAATTCTATCATAGAGTTTAAGATCCAAATTATCAAACCAAACAAATTTATAATATAAATTCCATAATTCATAAAAATTGCATGGTTGTTTGATTTGAGAATATAGTGAATATAAAAATATTTTGTTTAAATAATAATTATATTTAAAATATAAAAAATAAATAAAATTAGAAAATTGGGTTATCGATTCACCGGGTACTCGATAATAGGTATTCTTACGACTCGGGCCTGACCCCAAAAAATGTATATTTTAGCAGGCCAGATACTCAACTTAATTAAAAAAATTAGATGAATATCTGATTATTTATGTTTTAATAGTCAAATAATCGAATCAAGTATTTTTAAACACCCCTAATTCTAACCATGTGCCAACCCAAGCAAGTTAGCCCCCCTCCGGCTTCCAGCCGCTACCAAAGTCGAGAACTCCCGCAATAGAATGACCACGTGTCAATATTTACAAGTTTAAAGAAAAATTTTAAAATACTGAAAAAAAAATTAGACAAAGTAAAAAGGTGCACTTCCGAAAGGAGTTTATAAATCCAAAATATTTATTAATAAACAATGACGGATATTCTCAAATCTCACCGTTTCCCTCCGAATATTCTTCAATTTTCTGTTATATTTACATCTTCTTCTCCCTCCCCCACCCCTTCCTCCGTTATCAACCTTACCGCACCCCGTTCCGTTCTGTCATTTTTCTCTCCAGCCGAACACCCCGATAAGATCCAAGCCATAAGGAGTTTTCGCTATGAAATTTGGGAAGAGTCTTAGTAACCAGATGGAGGATACGTTGCCCAAATGGCGGGACAAATTCCTTTCTTATAAGGAACTTAAGAAGAAAGTAAAGCTTATTCAAGGTAATTCCGATGAGAGGCCGAATAAACGTCGTAGATTGGATGAAAATTCTTGTGACGTGGCGGATGCCGGAGATGACTCCGGTGATGGAGACGTCATGTCCAGAGAGGAGACCGATTTTCTTAAGCTGTTGGAAGATGAGCTCGAGAAATTCAACACGTTTTTTGTTGAGAAAGAGGAAGAATATATCATTAGGTTGAAGGTAATTCCAATTCTGATTTGATTTCCATCTGTTTAATTGGCGGCATTTCTTTTGTTGTTTGTTTTACTTTTTTCCCTCCTGCTTTCCCGGTAAACAAATAGGGCTGTAAAATTTATTACTAGTAGAACCAAAACGAAACGACGTTGTTTAGTCTGAAAAACATCAGATTTTCTTTCCTTTATATCGATTTTTTTTTCGTTTGCGGGTCAGTTAAATGTCGAACTTTATTGCTTGTCAACTAGTGCTTAGCTCATATATTGAAGGGTTGAACTTGTACCTTGAAACACAATCTTCAATTTGCAACTCTGCATGTTAATTTGCTGCAAGTTAACTTTTCTGCTACCTACATGGTATTTAATGAAAATAATTTATGTACTTTAAAGTTGAAAATGAAAGCATAAAAATAATCTTGGATCACTGGAATAACATTTTAAGGGTTTTCATTTGAATAAAATTCCTTTGATTTAGTGAAATTATTAGCTACACTCCATTAACTTGAAATTATGACAAGTGTCTCTTGAGACATTAAATTTTTGCTCCCATAACTACACCCTAATTTTGCTTGTGAATTTTTGAATTTTCATTTTAATATATGTTGAATAGCTATGTAAATTTGTATTCTTGTTTGATGAGTTATTTTGGGTTGGGAACTTGGGATGCAGGAATTACAAGATAACTTGGCAAAAGCAAAGGATTTAGATGAAAAGATGATAAAGATTTGGAAGGAGATGGTGGACTTCCATGGCGAGATGGTTTTATTAGAAAATTATAGCGCCCTTAACTACACAGGTATTTCAGCTTTTTTAGTCCCTTCCTCTGTACTTTGTTTAATACTTTAAAGTTTCAATGTTCTACACGATTAATAGTACACTGTTTTAGCAGGCCGAATGAGTTGTTTAGGGGAATTATTAGATTTGTTGACAACTTACAAACTCCTGTAGAACAGCCTGTTAGTATTAGATCCATTTTCCTTGAAGTAAGAAATACTTTAATATGCTGCATGTCTTCAAATGGCCCATTTGAATGTATTGGGAGCATTTGCTTCACCATGTGCTGCCACTATTATAGATTTATGGCAGTCTGGTCTGACTTTCGATTCTCCCAGTTACTACGGTTATTCGAGAAAAAACCATTTGGAAACGGTATGTAATTGGTAAAAGGAGTTACAGACAAGATAACTAGAGTTGTATTGAATCCTGCTGGGCAGAGCAGAATTGCACCATAGTCTCCTGGAATTTTTTACATCAGTGTTATAAAATGTCTTACTGAATCATTAAACCATTAACTCGATATACTGTGAACAGGGTTGGAGAAAATACTGAAGAAGTATGACAAAAGAACTGGTGCTTTGATCCGTTTGCCTTTCATTCAAAGGCTGTTGCAACAGCCCTTTTACACCACGGACTTGCTTTACAAGCTCGTGAAAGAGTGCGAGGCGATGCTGGAACGTGTCTTCCCCAAGAACGAAAAACCAGGTTCGAGTGAAGCAAAGAATGTGGAGAGCTTATATATGAAAAGCACGATATCAGCATTGCGGGTATTGAATGGAATTCGGAGTGGAAGCTCAACTGTTAGCGTTTTCTCGTTGCCTCCGCTGCAAGTAAGCGGATTGGATGAGACATGGAAAATGAGCCCTGTTCTTGAACAAGCAGCCAAGTAGTTGAATTTTGGTAATAGATGAATTACGCTTGAAAAACGATTTCATTTTTTAGATTTAACTTTTCTTACTAAAGTTCATGCTTTTATAATGCAAGTCTTAGATACTAACACGTGTAAATCCTATATAAATCGAAGCTAAGTTTTGATATAATCATATTTTTTGTTCAAATTTTTAATCCTAGTATTAGAAATTTAATCCAATGTATTATATAACCTTCATATGAAGGCATGTGGATTATGCGTATCTCAATACAAATAATCTTGCAGAAAATCAGCGACAGATTTAAATATAGACAAAGATCCATCAAACGAGCTCGTGCTTTGGCTAAGACATGAGTACCTCGTGGCTTTGGCTACTACATCAGTAACCATGTTTCATAAACTTACATATATTCGAATTTTAGCGTTGGAAATAGAGTAACCATGTTTCATAAACTTATATTCGAATTTATATATGGGTTAGGATCCACTTACACACAATGTAAAACTATGATGAGTTTTGCATGTTTTTTGGATCTTTGGATGAGTGAAATGGATGACTGAGATTAACTCCTTACTCTTTTTTTTCTTTTAAGTGATAATTTTCAGATATCCTACCGCTAATCTCAACCATTCATTCCACTTATCTAACGATCCAAAAAACGTGTAAAACTTAAAAACTTTTGCACAGTGTAAACGGATCTTATATATATATATATATATATTCATTTCATTTATTCAAATGTTTTATGTTGTTTATTTTAATTAATCCTTGGCTTACACAATTATACATAATCCTCAAATCAAAATTAAAGTTTCTGAAATCTTATCCGTGTGAATGCGAAAAAAAGAACATAAAGAATTCAAAAAATAAGGAATGGATAGAAATTTATACTCCCTCCATTTTCAACAACAACAACAAAAACATGTTGATCAAAGGATAAGAAATGCGTCTTACGTTCTCAATTCCCATTTCGTATATGCACAGTGCTTCCACTTAGATCCACTACTCCAGTTTTACATATTTCGTTCACACTTAGATCCACTTGCTAATGCATTAATCTTTTCAAAAAGAGAAAGCACTTCTATTACAAATGGTTCCACGTATTCCACTACAAAGATGGTAGAATGTAGGTCGAATTTCGACGAAAAACCAGGCCAAAAATGCAACTTCAGCAAATCCCATTATCCATATATATAATCTGCTGGTGTCCCGAACCCGCTTGGATAATTCTGATTTGTTTTTGTTTAGCACCATTTCTGAAAATGGGAGTGTTTTGGTTGGTTTCTATTGTGAAGTACTTGGTGATGTTTTCGTTCGTTCAGGGGCAGGGATCAGGTTTGCAGAATGGATTTTATTCTTCTTCATGTCCGAAGTCTGAAGCTGTTGTAAGGTCTGCAGTTGAATCTCACTTTAACAATGATCCTACCGTCGCTGCTGGCTTGCTTAGGCTTCATTTCCATGACTGTTTTGTGCAGATCGGTCTCTTCTTACTGATTTATATTGTTGTCACTGATCTAGTGGTGGAAATGTTACTGATCACATGATTTCCGTGCAGGGATGTGACGGCTCCGTGTTGATCTCCGGCACTTCCACCGAGAGAAGTGCATTGCCAAACCTTGGACTTCGAGGATTCGAAGTTATTGACGATGCGAAAGCACAGCTGGAATCTCTATGCCCTGGAGTCGTCTCGTGTGCTGATATCTTGGCATTGGCAGCTCGCGACGCTGTCGACTTGGTAGCTTTCAGTTTTTTTCCTACTAACGATAGACCTGTGCTCGTACGCACGCACACATATACATACATCGACATGAGATTTTCGTTATTTTGATTCTGTTTCAGAGTGATGGTCCAAGTTGGACCGTTCCAACCGGAAGAAGGGATGGGAGGGTTTCTTTATCATCACAAGCCTCAAATTTACCGTCTCCATTTGAGTCCATTACTGCTCACAGGCAAAAATTTGCTGCAAAAGGCCTCAATGATAATAATCTTGAAACCTTAGTCGGTTTGTACACACCATAATACACAATTTCTTTGCCACCAAGTTTCCATATGGCTTAATTACATGTTATGTTTTCTATGTTATGGCAGGGGCACATACCATTGGGCAAATGGATTGCGTGTTCTTTCGATACCGCCTATACAACTTCACGGTAACCGGAAGTGCAGACCCAACGATTAAACAATCATTCTTAGCACAACTCCAAGCCCTATGTCCGAGAAACGGTGACGGTTCGAAAAGGGTGGCATTAGATATAGATTCGAAATCTCGCGGGATTAACCCATGTACTTAGCAGGCACACGCCTTAACCACTCGGCCAAAGCGACTCGTTGCTTAAGTTGAATATAACAAGATATAATATCCTTCACTGGCACTATTAAAGATTGTACACCTATTTTGCATATTTCTTTATTGATGCCAAAAATATAAACGCCATATAAGGTTGCATATTATTTATATTCCGTATCTGTATAAATACAAATTGAGATAAATTATATAAAAATTAACTAGGGGGGGTTTTGTTTGTTGAGTATTTTGAGGGATTATATAGTAATTTTTTTTAGCTTTTGAAAGTATACACTATGCTATTTGAATTGGAGTCACTTAGGATGAACAACATCATCTTTTATCATTGAAATCACCATGTGTTTAAATTAGAGATTTTTTTTATTAAGTAGTCTTATTATAATATTCTAAGTCAAATGCCGAGGCTTGAATATACAAAAGGGTAAAACGGATGAGCATTCATAATCACTAGAACATTCAGTAGATCTCAATTAATTTTTTCTTTGAACTAATCAAAATTGTACCTATGGATCGCTATATTTATAATTAATTGATCCAAAATGCATTCATTCTATTAGCAGCTTGCCCCTTTATATGTTTTGATTTTTTTTGAACCTATATATTTTGATTTTTCAGTTTTTGATGTTCATGGTTATTTACCATAAGTACTTGTTTTTGACGATATGATGAACTGACTCATTTTATTTGAATTTTCTTCTTAATACACGTGTTTATTATTTGTTGATTTGCTTGTGGGGTATTTGATATCGAATTTTTCAAGTCTAGAATGATTCACTTACTCGAAATGGGAATGAATTTTTAGTTACGTTGAGTTGATCAAATGATGGCAAATCATCAAGAGGGGTGAATTGGTAGTTTAAAAATTAAAAGGTGCAAAAAGAAAGTTGGAAATTGAAGACACAAGAATTTTATAGTGGTTCAAGATTCGAACAAGTTTTACATCCAGTGCCCCAGCACCCTAATGAGGATTTCAACAATTCACTAACTAGAATTTTCCCCTTTTCTCGGGTTAGGAGGAAACTGTTACAAGAAAGATTGATCCACTTCATTCTTTACAAAGAGAAATGGGCAAACAATGAACAACCTCTCAAATAGGTGGATTTTTGCCCAATTACAATATATCACATTCCCTAAATAGACAGAAGATAAAACAATAAAAATACACTCAATTGGGGTTACAAGTATTTTACTCTTTAGCTCAAGAAGGTTTGGATATGTGCTTGAATGTTGCAAGTAAGTTCAATAGTTGTTGCTGAGGCTTTGGAGATTTGCTTTTATACCTTCTCATTGATTTCTAGCCGTTTGGGTATCAATATAGCCGTTGGCTCCTCTTTTTCCCACCGTAAACGCACTTCTTCAACTACCAGTATCGGTACACGAACACCCGTATCGGTATGATCTCAGTGTAAAACAAAGGGGCGTATCGATACGGACAAGATCATATCGATGTAATTTTGCTTACTTGGGCTACTGTCTGAACCTGTATCGGTACGCCTTGAGGGTGTATCGAAACGGGTCCAATGACATTTTAAAAATGGTCTTTCCCAATAACTGACTCCAACGGCTAAGTCATTAAATGCTGATATTTGAAAAAATCTTTGAAGCGTATCGAAACGCTTAGTGGCGTATCGGTATACTATGCTTAAATCTTAAACCAGTATGAAGGCCGTATCGAAACGCTTGAGTAAAATACTTAGCTCATATGAAGGCCGTATTGATACGGATGGAACCGTATCGAAACATATGCTTATAGTGGCCAATGTTCTAAAAATTGTATCGATACGCCTGGGTGTATTTCAATAGTTTGACCTTTAAAACACTTAAAAAAATTTAGGGCTTTAAGTTTTTGACTTAGAATCAAATATGCTTTAAAATATTTGTCAGTTTGGGACATTTTAAAAATTTGTTTTCTTTACAATTAAGTCCTTGAAAAATATTTGTTATATCAAAATCAACATAGGTTTTACAATCTCTCCTTCTTTGATATAACAAAACCCAAAGCAAATTTTTAAGTTTTTGTGAAAAACTCCCCTTACTTTAAGATAGGTTTCAAAAACGTTTTTGAAAATTTAAGCTATTTCTTCTTCCCATTTTTGTTAGATCAAAATCAATGATATTAAAAGATAGAAACAAGAAATATAACAATGAAGCATAAATCAAAGCATAATCAAAGCAACATATTTATCATTGAAAGTTCAAAGCAACATAATCCAAATCCAACTTAAAACTTAAAAACAAACTAAAATCAAAGCATAGGTTCATAGAGTAAATAACATAAGTGCATAAAAATAAAAAGCCTAATATGACATGCAATGCAATGTATGTCTATGGAGCATCCTCATCATCCTCGTCCTCTTGATCTTCATCTTCGTCATGGGTTTGAGTAGCCTGAGATTGTCTTCATTCTCCATGGAAAGCCGTAGAGAAATATCCATCGAACTTTGTTGGCCTTCAATGGCTTGAACTCGATCCTCCAAGGAAGTAAATCGAGTATCAATGGCCACAAACCCTTCGTTCATGGTTGTCTTTAATGAAGTGAATTGCTCATTGAGATAAGCCATGAGAGCATCCATAGCCGGTGGAGCTATCAGAGCTTGAGGGGCGGCTTATGGAGGACCTTCCGGTTCTCCAGGGATTGTATCATGTGGAAGCTCGGCGAGACGTAGCCACTCACCACTGAAGTAGTGAAACTTTGCACGAACAAGAGAGCGCTCATCAATGGGATGGGTAAAAAGCTCGAGAAAGTCTTGTGACTAAATTGAATGTCGAAGTAGTGAGCCCTCATCAATAGGATGGGTAAGAGGCTCGGGAAAAGTTATAATTAGTTTAATTCAATTTTAAATATCATTAGGATGTCGAAATATGATACAATTTAAAAAATATATATATAATTGTGACTAAATTGAATTAAACTAAAAATTAAAAGTGAATATTATAACTAAAATGTAACATTTAAAATGCAGCAGGACCTAAGGGTAATTAACCCCTAACCTAAAAATTATGCGGCTTAATTTCCTCCAAATTTTTATCCTTTCCCCTATTTTTACCAATTATAACTTTTCCTTTTTTTAATTAAATTGAACGGTGGGAGCTTGGAGGGAAAGAACCCGCGTAATATTTTACATTAGGGGCAATTATTCTTTAGCCCTTCCGACTTTAGATTATTTTCATTTAATTCTCAAATTTTTACTTTTAGGTTTTAATTTAATTCAATTGAGTCCCAATTTAGATTAGTTTAATTGAAATTTCACATTTAGTTTTAGAATTCTTTTAATTATGTATGTGATTTATGCTTCTAGATTTTAATTTAGATCAATTAGATCTTAAATTTTACAAGTTAATTCAATTCAGACAACATTATTATTATTATACCATATAAACTTTGATTTAATATAATTATACACAAAATTTTGTTCTGGATGTAAACATGTAATTGGACATGTAAAAATTGAAACTTTAATTTAGTTCAACTGTACACATCAAGCTTTGATTTAAATATGTAATTAAATTCAAATGCATAAATTTGTAAATTAATAACCCTAAACTAAACCATAGACCGTTAATACTAAACCGAAACCATAAACCTTAAGGAATTGAATTAATCTCATAAACCAATAATCATAAGTTAAACCATAAACCATTGATACTAAACAATAAATCATTGATATTAAACCATAAACCTTAAGGAATCTAAATTAATCACATAAACCAATAACTCTAAACCAAACATTAAACCATAAGTCATAAGGATTCATGTTGGCAACATTTAGATATTTAATAAATTTTTTAAATATTTTTATATACTACATAATTTATAAATATAAAAAAGTAAACGTATTAATTTAATGATCATAGTTAATCATGTACCTTAAATAGTGAAAAATGTATTTTGTCACAATGTAATATAATAAATTCATAATCTCATAACTTCATCAATTATAACTTATTAGTTATTATAAGTCAGGTAAATATCATGTCAGTTCAATAACAAGTCAGATCATTTACAAGTTGAGTCAATTACAGATCAGATTCATAACAGGTCATGCTGATAGCAGGTTGGGTAATATCAGTTATTTATCAGGTTAATCTCAGGTTCGAGTTCATATCAGGTCGGATGCAGGTCGGGTTCGGTTATCACATTATCAGGTTAATTTTGGGTTCAGGTCGAGTGCAGGTCAGGTTCAGATCTAAAATTTCTAAGTCCAACCCGGATTCAGGTCAACACCAGTTCGGACTTGAATCGTTTTCAGATCACCACCACCTTAAGTCACAAACAGTTATGACTCAATTCGATTTCAATCAGTTTTACATGTCCGATTAGCTTTTTTACATCCTATTGTTTGGACAAGGATGGGATCTTATGGCTCTTATTGTATGAGATGGGGATGTTTTGTTCTTGCTTGTGTCGAATGGACTTGTACTTGGGTGGTCTTTATTTGAGCTGCGGGCCTCTGTTTCTTTTTATGTGGTTTCCAAATTTCCAAAAATAGAGAAGATCAATAATGGAAAATTACATAAATAGCACTCAACCTATTTTTGTATTATTGTTTTATACTCTAACTATTGTTTTGGTAAAATAGTACTTAACGTTATGTTATTGTTTTGTTTTGTTTTGGTATCTTGACCGTTAAAAATTAACAGAGATTATGACGTGGCTTGGTATAATCACACTCTTAGTCCAAAATACTTATATATTTTTATCAATTTAGTCTAAAATTCATCCATTTAAAACATAATTTTCATTTTGGGATAAAATTGAAAACTGCTCAAATGCATTTTACAGATTGAAGAGATATTTTTTCAGGTGCATTTATCTAGTTGTAACAATGCATTTGGGTAATTTGCAATTTTACCCCAAATTAAGATGATATTTTAAATGAATGAATTTTAGACTAAATTGATAAAAATATATAAGTACTTTGGACCAAATGTGTGATTATACCAAGTCACGTTATCATTTCCGTTAATTTTTAACGGTCGGGTACCAAAACAGAATAAAAACGTAACGTTAAGTACAATTTTACTAAAATAATAGTTAAGATAACAAAACAGTAACATTGAATAAGTGGGGTACTTTTACGTAGTTATCCCTTTATTAATCAATTACTAATAAACATAAGTTGCCGTATATTCGGCTTTAGGTCGGCAACTGCCTTCCTAATTTGTCACGATTCAGATAAATAATCTTTATTTTTCTTGCGAGAATAATGTTTACTCAGTTTGGATTTGGCCATTTCCTGGTCGGTATCTATCAAATGTTGCCGCCAAGGGATGCTGTTTTTCTTGTATTCGTTTCTTTTACTTATTAAAAGTGTAAACTACATAAATAATCATCAAACATTTAGAATACTTTTATTTGATCATCAAAATTTTAAATTACAATAGAGTCACTAAATTTTTATTAAGACCACTCTCATTAATTATTATTAGAAGATGTTGACGTTGCACGCTAATTTCTTTTCACCCTCCATTTCTTCTTTTTCCTACACTTTTTTTCTTCCACAATTTTTTTAGATTTAATTTTGCACGAAACAAACATTGTAAATCCATAATTAGTGCAATACATACAAAACATTAGACATCAAAGAAACTATTCACTCACTAGATTATTAAAGTAAATCCACATGAAAATGATTCAAATCAAAAAATAAAGGGAAAAAAACTTACACAACTAACTTTCATAATTTCTTGATATGTCAGTATTTTCGTTGTTGCTCTGTCTAACAACAAGATAAAAAAAGATGAGAAGAAGCAAAAAGATAAGAATTGGATGAGATGTATTGGCTATGAGTTTGTATTGCATAATTAAATCTGACAAAATTATAAAGAAAAAAAAAGTAGTGGAAGAATGAGGGATGGAGAAAAAAATTAACACACGTCAATATTTTCTAATGCTAATTAATGATAGTGATCATAATAAAAATTCAGGGACTTTATTAAAAGTTTTAAAAATTTGATGATAAAAATAAAACCTTTCTACAAATTTGGTAACTATTTGTATACTTCAATAAAAAAAAATGGGACCGATTTGTATGATTGTGTATTTTTTTTTTTTTTTGAACGAGATTACTATGATTGTGTAAACACATTCCTCCTTTTGTACTGATATTTTTTGACGAGTGAGTGGTGGTAAGCCCTTTTGTTACTATTCCGTTAAAACATCATTTTTCATCGGCAATGGAAGGTCCTCGTAAGTGTCGGCACGTCCCTTATTTAACCACCATAGGCATAGCTCTAGGTGGACTCTGAGCAGCAAATATTCCATTGTCTGAAGCTTGAGAATGGAAGTTATCAACAGGTACATCACAATCAAGAACCACGTAGACGGTGCGCCACAAGACTCTGATTTCGAGCCAGGTCTTCCCCCCTCTCTCTTTCCCTGGACCCAGCCTCCGGTGAAGTCATTGTCAAAAATCTCTACGTTTCAATCGACCCTTACCAGTTAAACCGCATGAAAAGCCACAGCTCCTCACAAAAGAGTTCAGAGTATGCAGTCGCCATTACTCCCGGTGAGGTAAATAACTCGAACATGCCCCCTTTCAGGTTCGGTTAAATGAATTTGTGCAAGCTTATTTTCTGTTTTGGAACAGAATATTGATGCTTATGGTGTTGGCAAAGTTGTGGCTTCTGGGAACCCAAAATTTGATAAGGGTGACATTGTTGCCGGCCTCCTCAAGTGGGGAGAGTTCACGGTGGTAAAACCTGGCGGCATGTTGAACAAGCTCGACCCCATGGGCTTTCCCTTGTCTTACCATGTTGGAATTTTGGGTAAACCACATTTTCATGAATTATGCCATTAGCTCATCACGGCTTATTTTTCTGCATTTGTTCAACACTGTATGCTTTGTTTCAGGGTTCAGAGGACTGACAGCCTATGCTGGATTCTTCGAGATATGTAAGCCCAAGAAAGGGGAAAAAGTGTTTGTTTCTGCTGCTTTGGGATCTGTTGGGAACTTGGTCGGCCAATTTGCTAAAGCGTTGGGTTGTTATGTGGTTGGTTCCGCCGGAAGCAAAGCAAAGGTCAGCTTAACTAAGTTCAGTTGGTTTGAAGAATCTTAACGCGAAGCGATTATTTTTAAATGTTTATTCCAAATTTGTTAGGTAGCACTGCTTAAAGGAAAGCTTGGCTTTGATGATGCTTTCAACTACAGAGAAGAAACTGATTTAAACTCAACTCTCCAAAGGTATTTCCCTTCTTCGGAATGCTATGTTTTAAGCATTCGATAGATTCATATAAAATTAATGACACCTGCATTCAATTCTATAGGTATTTCCCCGATGGGATTGACATCTATTTCGACAACGTCGGGGGAGATATGCAAGAAGCAGCGGTGAGTAACATGAACATCAATGGTCGGATAGCTGTTTGTGGGGTGATTTCAGAGTATACGGGTTGCGAGAAACGAGATGCGCCAAGTATGATCGATGTTATTTACAAGAGAATCAAGATCCAGGGGTTCCTGGCCGGTGATTACTTGAACATTTTTGGTGATTTCCTTTCGACAACTTGCGATCACCTTCGGACCGGTACAATTCAGCCGCTTGAAGACATCTCGGATGGGGTTTAGAGTATCCCTTCTGCTCTGATCAATCTTTTTAGAGGACAAAACTTTGGGAAGAAAATTGTTAAAATTGCAGAAGAGTGAGTGGGAGGAAATGTTGGCTTGCAAATGTCGCATAAAGTTTGATGATGATTATTGACTTGCTGCTATCTTCCTCTCTATGCTCATCATTCCATTCAAGCCTATACACGGCAGTAATGAGCAAAACTCACTTAAAATTATAATTTTATAAATTTGATTTGGCTCGAAAAGATTTTAAATAAAATTTAAATTATAAAATAAAATTTCGGATAACTCAAATTTTTAGTAATTAGTAGATCGATTTTCAAGTTTAATTCGGGTCTCTCAACTTTGTTTGATATATATATCATATATAAAAATATATTATTATATATAATTATAGAAAATTATTTAAATTAAAATTAAATAATATCATAACATTATAAATAAGTTTACAATTAAAATAAAACAAAAACTTAAACCATCTAACATTATAAAATAACTCTCTAATACGTGGGTCGGTAAGAAATGGTCGGCCTGGACAGATTTACTAGGAATTGGAAACCCAATTCACAATTAGGCTTAGGCTGCTTGTTTTATTTTCCAAAGGGCCAACAATCAATGACTATATTTAGCACTGTTGTTAGTATAATTTTTTAAGTGATTTTTGCACAACCACCTCTGTTGGTTCAGGATGCGGTGCAGCCGGACCGGTTTGGGTCCTTGGATTAGTGTGTGTTTTTGTGTGTTGTGCTGCTATGAGGGTTTTGTGTGGTTTTTGGTTTGCTGTGGAATTTTTTTCTATAGTTACTATCGGCTAGAGGTGACAAACGGGTCATTCGGTTTGAATTTGGTTCGGATTATTTCAGGTCTGATATTATTCGGTTTCGGTTCGAGTCTAATGTGATTCGGATTATTTCGGGATGATTGATTTTCGGGCCAATTAATATCAGTATGGTCAATTTCGGATCAATGGGAGATCAGTCAGTTTGTATCGAGTTTTTAGGTCGGTTAATTTTCTACACCCTATATATGGCTTTATAAAGTCAATATATTTGACTTTTTGGTGAGTTATACGACGGTTCATATCTTATTTTTTATTTATATTAATATTTTTTCTTTATTTTAGGTTGCTTTCGATTCAGTTGAAAATAGATTCGAGTCCATTTCGGTTCAACTAAAATTCGGTTCAGTTTATTTCAGGTTTCGTGTCACCATGTTCGGGTCGATTTCGTATCTCGTTTCGAATAAATCAGTTCAATTTTTTAGTCAAATTTGTCAAGTCTAACTATCGTATGTATTCTTTTTACTCCAGTTAAGTTTAGGAAAAAACTTTAAATAGTCATGCGATGTCACCTTATCTTTTAAATAAAAAAAAAGGTGAGGCACCATGTGTCATTGACTCAGTGGTACATGTGCCCACCTTTACAAGCCCCGAGTTATACTTTACAAAAAAATTAACAAAATCATAAAATTAAAATGGTTTAATTGCTATCTCAATCCCCATACTCTTTATAGACTTCTAAAATGTGAATAAGTGATATTATCAGATTCAAGTTTCTAATCTAAAAGTTAAAAGTTCAATTGGTAACAAACATTTAATTGTAATGTGAATCCGAGAAGCGCATTTGACCGGTTGGATAAGCTACTTATCTTCGTAATTTTATATCCTCTTAAGTTATGGTTCTAGACCCATTAAAAGCAATTTCTTTTCTTTCCTTAAAATCTCTCTTAATCTCTCATCTAAGTAAGATTATGATAGATTTAAGATATTTCAAACAAAAATGTAATGTGAATCCATTAAAAGTACATTATAGGACCTAAATAAAAGACCATGAAATAGGCGAGGCACCAAAAAAATGAAGCCGTTTTACACGTTTGTCGCCGTGATAGTTGTGTTTGCAACCTCCTTAGTTACCATTTCCATGGCTTTCGGCTTTTAGCAGTCCAAAACCGACGGTTGAAGACTCCTCGTTTGAGCCTAATGTTTCATGATACGTGGCATTGTTTCAAGGTTTCGGCCCCAAACAATAGCGGGGTTCAGACGCCAAATCTCTAACCTTGCAGACCCAGTAAAGGTTCATTTTATTTTTTTCAAACCGTCTCAAATCTAAACACTGTATGGATATGTAGACTTCTCATCTGCTGAGCGACCGGTGGAAATTGTATTTGTGGCTACAACTACAAGGTTAGAGGGGAAAATGTGAGAGACTCGTCAATGTTACGTTACGAATTTTCTATGTGCCAAATATTATCCTTCAAACACGCCATGACTTTGATATCAACTTCAAAAATATTAGTTGCTATCAGTTTGGCATTGTTTACTTTGAAACAATCAGTCTTAGAATTGTTTAGTCAAACAAGACATAAAATAAAATAAGAAATCACAATTGATTCTAAGAAATAATCATAATGATAATAGATGATATATTTTATTTAAATATTTTAAATTTAAATAATATAATCCGTACATATATAAATTTATTTAAATTTAAAATTATATATATATATACTATTTTATACGCGAATAAAATAAATAAAAAATTAGTGTGTTAAATAATCATGGACGATTCAAAGCAAACCAAAACTTCCATAATTAACGCCTTTAAAAAGACCCCAAATTTTCATATTTATATCCGATCTTTCTAGTGCTTGCTCCCATCAAAATCACCACCTTGCAGCACTAAAAAGCTCTTCCCTTGGCCCCCATAATTCCAGGTACAAAACCCACCACCAACCACCATGGGAGCCGCCCCCGACACCACCGGAACCTCCTCCTCATCCACCGCCATCCACTCTTCCATCCTCAAAAAAATCATCCTCTCTTACACCTACGTAGCCATATGGATCTTCCTTTCCTTCACCGTGATTGTCTACAACAAATTCATCCTCGACAAAAAGCTCTACAACTGGCCTTACCCCATCTCTCTAACGCTCATCCACATGGGCTTCTGCTCCTCCGTAGCTTTCCTCCTCGTCCGAGTCTTCCATGTCGTCGACCTCCCTTCTTCCGTGTCTCCCGGTCTCTACCTCTCCTCTGTTGTCCCCATCGGCGCCCTTTACTCCCTCTCCCTTTGGCTCTCCAACTCCGCCTACATCTACCTCTCCGTTTCCTTCATCCAAATGCTCAAAGCCCTCATGCCGGTTGCCGTTTACTCCATCGGCGTTCTCTTCCGTAAAGATGCTTTCAAGTCTTCTACCATGGCTAACATGCTCGCTATTTCTTTTGGTGTAGCCATCGCTGCTTATGGAGAAGCTAAATTCGATACCTGGGGAGTTTTCTTACAGCTCGGAGCTGTTGCTTTTGAAGCCACGAGGCTGGTTTTGATCCAAATACTCCTCACATCGAAAGGAATCAACCTTAACCCGATTACTTCCCTTTACTACGTCGCTCCTTGTTGTTTCGTTTTCTTGCTTGTTCCCTGGGTCGCAGTGGAACTACCTTTACTTAAAGAAAACTCAACCTTCCATTTCGATTTCTTCATTTTCGGGACCAACTCCTTTTGCGCTTTCGCTTTGAACCTGGCTGTGTTTTTGCTGGTCGGGAAGACATCTGCGTTGACGATGAACGTCGCCGGAGTTGTCAAAGACTGGTTGCTGATTGCTTTTTCGTGGTCGGTGATTAAAGATACGGTAACCGCTGGTAATTTGTTTGGTTACGGGCTAGCGTTTTTGGGGGTTGCTTATTATAATCATTCGAAACTGAAAGCACTTAGGGAGAAGGAAGCAGCAGAGAGGAAGGAGGATGAAGAAAGCGGGAGATTGCTGGACCAGAGAGAAGGGGATGAGGCTACCAGAAGAAATGAATCAGAGGGTTAATTTTTGGTTTTTAAATTTTTAGATAATGATGATTAATCTAGTAAGAAATTTACATAATATTTTAGTTTCCTCTGTTTATTGATAAACAAATATACTGTTAATTTTTAGTTTAATTTTTTTAGTCATTGTAAACATGTTCACCACTTGCTCGACGAAAGACCTTAGGTTTAGACATTAATTTTTTGTGATAGACAGGCAAAAAATAAAGAAAACAGAATCAAGCAATTCCAAACAACACTTTAAAGGAAACAACCTAAGCTCTCTCTCCTCTAAGCCTCCTCGCAAGCTGGATATCCTTGGGCATAATCGTAACTCTCTTAGCGTGAATAGCGCAGAGATTTGTATCCTCAAAAAGTCCGACGAGATAAGCCTCGGCAGCTTCTTGAAGTGCCGCAACAGCGCTGCTTTGGAACCTCAAATCAGTCTTAAAATCTTTGTAACAATACGAACTAAGAACAAGAATAATTTGGGAAAAAGAAGTAGAAGAAGCAAAGGGAGACTAAAAATTTTCTCTCTATCAACAAGAGAGCGAAAAACATCTCAATTCATTCGATAAGGATTTTCACCAGGGTTTACAACTATATAATCCAATAATAACAAAAACGACATCGTTTGCAAGACATTCCCAACACCCTAAAACTCACCGTTTCAATTAAGCAAAAAATAATTGAAATTTAAACACTAATGACTCTAGTGAAACAACATAATTTCACTTCTTCAATTTGACTCCTTACAATACTCCCCCTTTCGAACAAATCCTTGACCTCAAGGTTCAAGGTAAAACAATAAGCCAAGCCTTTGAAACAACCATCCTTGAGTAACATTCGATCATCCTTGCTTTTCTTTAAATGGTTGGACCAAACATTGCCTAAAGCTCTTTTCCGTAAAGCTGGATCGAAAGGGAAAAATGTGTCAAGCTTTTTTGGCACTGAAATAAATTCAGTTCTATAGACCCAAACAATCATGCTCCTTTCCGAGGTATTGAGTATAACATGCAGAAAAACACAAGCAGCAACAACATTTATCATCTCTTTAACTTCTGGTATTTTATAACGTGACCTAGGGCAGTAAAAATCACTCTCGGTAACCAATTTGTAAATCACAGTAGCAGACGTGGATCAATATCCATAATCCTAAGCTTGTGCTTATACAAAGGACAAAAAATTGACAGAGACAGAAGCCAACTGGGTGTATTTCCCAAAACATATGAAACACTATCAAACAAAGATAACCACTTCTGATTGTAGTGACACAGCTTACTAATCTACCCAAGCACTCCACTTACTCTCTTGAATCTACTCTGTAATATATCCTCAGTAAATACCAAACCACTTTGCAATAAATGGGCGGTGATGAAGTTCATATTCAATCTGATTTCTTGACGTACAATATCAGAATATTGAGCCATTACGCTTTTTGTTGCTGTTACAAGAGCCTTAACCATATCATAAGTCCACGCACTGTTAACAATTCTCCAACCAAATGATTCAACAAGGATAACAATGCCTTTGGGTCGAGAGGACTCGTCTTCACCAATAAGAAGTAAATAAGGATACTCGAAAAAGGACAGAGATGGAGCAACTGCACCTATTTTCCCATGACAGGTCACTACATGAACTTTAAAGGCAACATTTTTGGCAGCATTGATGATCCCACTTGCAATCACATCACATTTAATTATACCAAATATGTTCACCAAACTTACTTTCACTTTCTCATCTGAAGTCAAAATCTTAAACACCTCAACCACTTGCCCTTCATAAACATTCCCATCTACATCAAAAAATTTAGCAGCAATTCCCCCACGTAACTTGATTATATGCATTGTTGCCATTGCTAACCTTGCTATATTCACCGTGCAATTAATTTCTCCATACAAGCAAAGTGTAATTCATATCAGCCTTTGCAGTTGCCACTTCTCGAGGATTCTCTTGTGATGGATCACATAGAGAAAATATATATTTATGACAAAATGCAAAATTATCATTAAAGTTTAATTTTGCATCAACATCTACTAATTGGTTGCTAGAAGTCTCAAGGAGGAAGTTGATTTCCAACAATGTGCAATCAGCTTCATAGAAAAGCTTATATAATTTCTTCACTTGTTCGATAGAATCAATTCTATCAACAACCTTTGGAGTCAAACCATCCGCAACCTCGGCAGCATCTTCATCAGTAATTCTTTTGAAAACATCAATAGGTACTTTAGTAATCATGTCAGAGTATTTCTTTGTATGGTCTTCAATGTTGGTTTCTCCCTTGCTACAAACAATTGTAGGCGGACCAGTAGTGTTACGATCCAGAGTGATAGTAAAGTACATCTCTTTCACAAGACACAACTTCTCACCCAGGTAAACTTTGCTAACAACTTTGTCTTGGGAGCCAGTTTGTTTGGTCACAAACATTTGCCCAAGCATTTTCCCTACAAATAGATTTATTTTGTCCCCAATGGTAAGATCTCTATAATGCTGAAGAACTACCTCAATTATTTTCTCCTACTCAACAACCATTTTCTGTTCATAGGCTTTTGGCATTTTGTACTCACCAATATTATCATTCCCTTCTGTCCACTTCTTCACTAGTTCATATATTTCCTTCTTGTACCTTAATTCATGACATTTTGCTTCATAAAGTTTTACACCAAAAAATGGTATTGCTCATCTTGCTCCAATACTTTAGATCTTCGTAAGTAATCCACTTTGTGACAAATTTGAAAGTAATCCACTTTTGCCATGAGCAATAGTCTAAAATCGTATGGGTCATCACCCTCAACAAGTTCAATAGTGGTTTTTGCTGCAGATAAATCCCCTTCAAATTTAACTTGAAATTTTGCATTCATTTGTTCAAACATTTCATCAGATACCTTGACTTGAAATTTGTCTATCCAAGTACTAGTAACTAGATTCTTATATTCACTAAACAAATGGTTCGGGTCAAAATTACCTTTAATTGGGTTGACAAATTGAACCACTAAAAACTGGTCTTCACATCCGACTAGCATATTGACCAGAGCTTTTTTTTTCATCAATGCCACCACTCCTTGAGTTTGGTCATCCATATTATCCTGCAATTGCACAATGATGTCCCCAAAGTTGGCGTTTGAAGCTTCAACCATTGGCACCAACATTTCATCAAGCTGTTGGATTTCACTCGAACCCTTAATTAAGTCATATTCCAAGGGAACTACAACTGAGTCATCAAAATCATCTGACTCCTCTTCCGTTGACATAGACAATCTATCAAACACCTGGTCTTCGTTAAGGACTGTCACATGCGATTCTAATTTCCGTTCAGCATAATCTAATATCACAGTGTCTTTATAAAATTGAATGTCCATCTAACAACAATCATCGTAGATATAACGCTGCTGAAAAGAATTTCTAGCGAAAATAGCCTCATGACGTTCTTGATAATGGATCAATGCTTGAAAGTGAACTGAATGTTGAAGCGGAACAATCTTCTCCACTAACCCATGTGGTGAGAACACCTGATACAGAATGTCTGTAGTAATCAGATACAACAAACTACTAACAATTACCACGAGAATTCGACTCGTCAATTTTTCTACCAAAAGCTTAAATTTCTCACAAAGTTCAGACCAAGACAATTGGATTGTCAACCATGGCTAGAACCTATGTCCTCTGAGCTTGATTCATAATGGACGTTGTTGCTGCTTGATTCCAAAATTTCTAAAAAAATCCAAAGATAAACCTAGCTCTGATACCTTTATAACAATACGAACTAAGAACAAGAATAATTTGGGGAAAAGAAGTAGAAGAAGCAAAGGAAGACTAAGAATTTTCTCTCTGTCAACAAGAGAGCCAAAAACATCTCAATTCATTCGATAAGGATTTTCACCAGAGTTTATAGCTATATAGCCCAATAATAACAAAAACAACATCGTTTGAAAGACATTCTCAACACCCTAAAACTTACCGTTTCAATTAAGCAAGAAATAACTGAAATTTAAACACTAATGACTCTAGTGAAACAACATAATTTCACTTCTTCAATTTGACACTTTACAATCTTGAGCGATTTCTCTCACCAACCTCTGGAAAGGAAGTTTCCGGATTAAAAGTTCGGTGCTCGTCTGGTACTTCCTGATTTCTCTTAAGGCCATGGTTCCTGGCCTGAATCGGTGAGGCTTTTTCACTCCTCCGGTTGCCGGAGCTGACTTGCAAGCAGCCTTCGTGGCTAGCTGCTTACGTGGAGCTTTGCCGCCGGTTGATTTCCTCGCTGTTTGTTTAGTACGAGCCATTTGATTATTTGGCGATGCACAAAAAGTATTTGCTTAGAGCAAAGAAATTGTCGAAAAAATGCCTTGAATTTTAGTGGTGTATTAGTGGAAATTTGGTGCGGATATAGATCGTGGGGGAATTTGGGTGAAAGCGGGAAGAAGTGTTGGGCAAACATTTCAATGAGAGAATATGCACCGTAGATTAAACGGGTTATCAACGGCTGTTACTTTGTAAAGTTGTGATCCGTAAGATATGCAAGCAGCCAATGAAATTTATTTATCGTACTTCACATGACTTACAGGTATAATATAATAGGGTAAAAACACCACAAGTCACTAAATTATAAGTTTGGTAACAAATTGGTCACTTTTTTTTTTCTAAAAATAACAATTTATCAAAACATATACGTGATATCAATTTTGTCCTAATCCAAATATAATTCAGTAAATTAAACACTTCTTATTTTAAAAAGTTTTGACATTACCACCTCCCAATACACCCTCTGATCACTTGTGAACAAACTCATTTAATTTTACATCGTTTGCTAGTAGACACGATCATTTCGTTAAAATAGAATATGTAAATTTTGGGCTACGGTTATTATTTTTAAAAGAAAAATAACATGCTTGTTACCAAAAACCATACTACTTCAACACATGATTGGCATTGGTGTCACGCATCTTTCCTAGCCTCGTTTTGATGCAAACAATGGCATGCATCAACGCATGGAAACAGCCGTAGAAATAAAGGGACTAAAGGCTAACTTTTCAATTCAAATTAAAGTTCGCTCTGTGCGTTAACGAGTATTTTCCAATAGGGATTGCGGTTCCCGTGCCGTTGCATAGCTTAGAAAACAAAGGGCTCAATGTGAGAAGAAAAAAAACGTGGTATTCTTCATTTTGTCAAACAAGTACATACATGCATGCAAGCAATGAAAGCAGAGGGATCAATGTGCACCGGCGCATCATTGGAGGGCTTGTGCTAGGTCATGGGCTCATGGCAATGATGGAGATGGGACCACGAAGATGAAAAAAGTAGAGAGACTAAAGTAGTGTTGTTCGGATGATTTTGGTATTGGTCTGCAGCTCAAAAAGATTCAAAAAAGATGTTTGTGTTTGGTCTTTGCTTTTATATTACAATATATAATAAATTGTTGCCATTTATAATCAAAGCTTAACTTTAGCCTCACCATCTTATTAAAAACTTATTAAATTATTTATAACAAAGGTAAGCTACTACAATAGTCACGTTTTTGTCTAGTATAATTTAGGTCATCGGTTTTCAAATTCGACTAATAAAGTTACTTACGTTTTCAACCAGTAAACTTTTGGTCACTGAAACGTTTGCTGCCATTAAGCGTTAACGGCTTGCTTCTCTGGCAGTGAAAAAATAAAGGTAAACTACTACAATGGCCACTTACGTTTAGTCAGTATAAATTTTTGGTCACCAATTTCAAGAATTGAACGTTTTGGTCACTTAAGTTCTTGTTATGTAAACTTATGATCACTCGAACGTTTATTTCCGTTACCCTGATGACGTGCACATTAATAAAAAGGTTTTTTTTTAACTTCACCCCTGAATTTTTAAAAGTTCATATTTTTACCAAAAAGGAAAAACCTTAATCCCTTTCAAGCCGCCAACTTCATGCCACCGCTGTCCATTCGACCTAACCTCCGGTGAATCTACACCCAACTTCTCGGCTCTTCTTCCTCTTCCTCCAATTCTCTAAGTGCACTTGCCAGCACCCTTACCGGCTCTTGCCAACACATAATTTTTTATTTGCTTTACGCTTTGATTACTTTAGTATTTGGGGTTGACTCAAAAACTTTGAGCCACTCTCTCATCAGCATTGTTTTTTAAAGATAAAAAATAGTAACTTGCACCATTATCATCAAACTTGAGTTGGGTTGGGTGCAGTAAATTTTGTTAACGTAAAAAGATACACACAAGAGCTGGCTTACCAAGCTTAAGACATTTCGACTATAAAAATTATTCAGGCTATCGAGTTAATCATTGATTTTTCAACTTCAAAAATTTCACAAAAAACAAGACAAATGTGCATCTAAAATGGCAAAAATGGATATGAGCGTTGGCAATAGCACTTAGATAATTGGAGGAAGAGGAAGAAGAGCCGAGAAGTTAGGTGTAGGTTCGTTAGAGGCTAGGTCGAACGGACAGTGGTGGCTTGAAAGGGATTTCGATTTTTTTGGGGTAAAAATATGAACTCTTAAAAATTCATGGGTGAAATTAAAAATAAACCTTTTTTATTAACGTGCGCGTCATAAGGGTAACATAAACAAACTTTCGAGTGACTAGAAGTTTACACAACAAAAACGTAAGTGACCAAAACGTTCAATTTTTAAAATCGGTGACCAAAAGTTTACACTGACTAAACATAAGTGGCCATTGCAGTAATTTACCCTAATTTTTTCACTGCCAGATCAGTAACCCGTAAATGTTTGACGGCAACAAACGTCTCAATGACCAAAAGTTTACAGATAAAAAACGTAAGTGACCTTATCGGTCGAATTTGAAAACCGGTGATCAAAACTGTACTCAACGAAAACATAAGTGATCATTGCAGTAGTTTACCCTTATAATGAAAAAATAAGACTAAATTAAAAAAAATGTGTAAATAATGAAGATTGAATTTATTGATTTTTTAATTAAGATTAAATTGATTAAACACTTTTTTAACTGCCACATCATCCCTTAACGACAATTTATAACTCGATGATCATTTTATCACAGAACACCATAATTTATTGTACATTATATAATTTTTAAATACTTGATGATCATTTTATCTTATTTAAGATAGTTTATGACCATTTGTGAACTAAACTTTACCTAAAATTTTAAAACTCCATACATATGGCAAAATAAGGTAGGGAAATGAAGTAGCTGTGGGCTCTATAATGGGCTAAGGCCCATAAAGTGGATGGTTAGATAAAAAAAGATTGATAGCCGCTTTCATCTGCAGGCGTTAGGTTTTGAAAAACCGAACCAAAGCAAAACTTGGCAGTTAGCACCACATAGCGAAACAAAGTGGAGATGGCGATGGAAAGCCAGAAGCCTTTTCATGTAGACGTGGGAAATCTTTTGGCTTTTAACCCTTTTCATAGCTTTCCTTCGCTCCCCGCTTCAAGGTTTACTTTCTTCTCTCTTTCTTTTATGATAATAGTTTTGTATCAAGTTAGCTGAAAGAGGTTTCCTTCTCTTGTTTCTCATTTGATTTTGTCGATTTCTGCTATATTTCTTTCTCACTCTTCGTGGTGACTTTCATGAGAAGGATGATAAATTTGTGGGGGTTTTGAATTTGATGCTATAAATGCAATATATGGAACTTGCTTTTGAATTGGGGATACTTGGATTCCTTCAATTTCTGTCTTTTGTGTACTTCTTGTTTGGTTTGTAAATAAGTTATTTATGCTCAGTTGCGTCCCTTTCCTTGATCTTATATGTCTGCTGGCCAATATGTTTAGGGATGAGCTAGTGAAGGAATGTTTACAGGAGGGTACCAAGTTAGTTCAAGCTGTTGCAGATAGTCTTTTTAATTTGCCTTCAACTGAAGACGTCGATGGACAGCTTGTTAAGCTGCCTCCCCCAACAACAAAACTTCCTAGGGAGAAACATGTAAGCCTAGCCTTATACTTAATTCATTTTTAAATCTGTATTTTCGGACTTCTGTAAGTAAAGAACAAGTATATAAATTTGAATTTTATTTATTTAGTTTTTCATTTGCATTGAAAAATCTAGTTTGGAAGGTGGCTTGAAATTTTGAAACGTTTTGTTGTGCTTGTGTTTTCAGCTTCCGAAGCCCAAACCTCCCACAAAATGGGAGGAGCTTGCTAAAAAGAAAGGTAAAACATTTCACCTATCATCTGACGTTTACATGGCTATGTTAAAATTTTGAGTTAAATATCATTTTCCATTGGTCTGAAGATTCTCTATTTTTTGTTCTATTTTTGAGATATCTTTTAGGTATACAGAAGCGTAAAAAGGACAGTTGTATGGGATGAACAGACTGGTACATGGAAACGTCGTTTTGGTTATGATCGTGTTAATGATGATAAAGATATACCAATCATCGAGGCCAAGATGACTGATGATGAGTATTTAACGGGTTGTTCTCCTTCGAAGAAAAGAAATGAAGTTGACTTTGTTGTTGATCATGATTGTTGCTTTTCTTTTGTAGAGCCAGGTGTGGATCCTTTTGCTAAAAGACAAGATGATAAGAAGAAACGGGTTGAGAAACAAGAGAAGAATCGCCTCCAGAACTTGAAACAAGCTACAAAAATTGGTGCTTTGCAAGGTTTTTCCTATCCATTGTAGTTTTCTATATGTAGAATCACAATTGTTATCTTCAATAAGAAACTGTTAGCTTGATCATATTTGAGATTGTATTGGTATCTATTCCTTTACACCCTAACCTTTATGTCATTATAACAGTTAAGGGGTTAGACTATGATTGCTGACTATGCTCATAAGAATTTCTTCTAAATATCAATGGGTTTGAAGTCAACTTTGGTTCTTTTCCTTAGGCATCAGTTCCATCCAAACTGCTCTAGTTCTTGATGAGAAAACTCTGGCTGACAAACTAGATCTTCGGTTGAGTTTCATGTAACTGCTCCCTAATATGATTCTTGTAACTCCCAAGACGATACTTTATCTTTTTGCTGGTGCCAGAGTTTGGCTATTTATAATGTTTTTGTTAAGTTGATTTTAACATCAAAATGGTTTGCTGCAGCCATGTTCAGCTTGCTGCTACGTCTCTGCCCATAACAGGAACACAAGTTCCACCTAAGAAAGTTACGAAATATGAGCTAGGGGATGTTGCTGGGATGGCTGCTACTTCTACAGCTAGTGGCGGGAAATTTGATAGGAAATTACCGGGAGAAAAGCCTGCTAAAAAGCAAGGTTTGCATCCTTGGCCTTCACTTCGGTGTAAATATTTCTGATGAATTATAATGGCATGGACTAATATGATCTTTTGGACTTTTGTTAGTTCTTACCTGTTGTCGAAGGATCGGGGATAGGCTCACGAGAGAAGGAGCAAACTGAGAGTGTTCTAAATAAGCTAATCTCTAAGCATTCCCATGAGATACTCAATGTTGGCAAGGTATGTTTGAACCATATGATTCGGCTAACTTGGTTCATCAGTTGATATTCCGAAACGGATATTCATTTTTCATCTGAGAACTGCTTTTAACTTAATATTATGTTGTTTTTGAAATCAGGCTGTTACGATGTATAATGTGAAGAAAGAGAAAAAAGCTAGGAATAAAAGGAATCAAGAAGGGAAGTCCTCATCAGGCACGAACAAGCTGAAACCAAAAAAACAAGTGCAGAAGAAAACTGGAAAGAAAGGGAAGGCAAAATGAAGTTATTATCAATCGGTCAAATGTTTCAGAAAAACTTTATAGAGATTCTGGTTATACAGTCACAATTTTGTTTACTGGGAAACAAGAGAGTTTTATGTATCAAATCATAGCATAGCAAATGAGTTAGCAGACCAAAGAAATTGACATTTTTGAAATAGGCTGATTGATGCAAAGTTTCCAACCCCGATTTTATACTTTTAAATTTTATAAACTAATACATTTTTAATTACATATTTTTATAAAATAACCTAAAAATTCCACGGCTAGAATTTGTACCAGGTACAATGATCAAAACGTATCATTTTTTAACTCTATTCTTTTGTTTGCAGTGATTAAGACTTAAAATAATTTATGTATCATCTTTACTCAATAGTTAACGAAATTAAGCCGTTTTGGACCAAGCCTTGATATTATTGTTTTTTAATTAAAATTGAATTATTCAAACGTTTACTTAGTGTCTTAATTCAGACATTTAATGATTTATTTATTACACGTAACCACAAACTGAGGTAAATAATGAATTTATTATTTTGAAGCCGTCAGCTATGGGTGTTTCAAATGGTAGACCATGGACTACGAACAGTTTAAGTCCAAATATTTGATTCGGTGCTCTAAAAGTTTGCCAAAAATTGAGGGACGTAATTAATTTTAAAAGTGATCAAAATCCCATTGTTTATTCAAGTTACAACACCACATTGAAAAACTCGTATATAAACCTGTAACTAACTGCCACAGAATTCAAGAACATAAAAGAGAAAAGAAGGAAGAAGAGGAAGAGATGGAGGGTTTGCACAGGTCTACAACGTCGTTTAGGAGACAAGGGTCATCGGGTTTGGTATGGGACGACAAGGATTTGAATCAAACGAGGGCTAACAACCAAGAAAATAAAGAAAGCCGAGGTTGTCGGATGGCACGATGAGACGGAAGCAACGGCAGGCCTATGTACCGTACGACGAAGGCGGCTTCGCCAAGCGTAGACCCTCCTTCGCCAAGGGTATCCGGTTGTGGTTTTTGTGGAGTTTTTAGCAAATCGGATGCCGTCAAGAAACGAAGATCAAACAAAAGTAAGTCATGACTATATACAAATACATTCATATATATATATATATATATATATATATATCTTAAAATTTTTGTATGGTTTTTCTAATAAACATGTAGAATTCCATTTGATAAATCATCTCGTGAAACCGAACAAATAGCTGAAACATTTGGGTTTTGGTTTGTTATGTCTGAAGGGATTTTGTTCAGATGCTTTGTTTTTCTGTTTTCCTTGAGCTTTGGGTTGAGTTCATCAATTCCTTTGCATAAATTTGTTCATAAAGTTGTATGCGTTAAATGTTCCAATGTATACCAATGAGAACTCGGAAAATTGATTAATCTCATTACTTATAATTAGGGGTGTTTATTGTTTGGCTAAAATCGAATTAAAATTTTGGTAGATTAATAGTTAATTTTTTTAAAGTTAAATTATTGGTTAATTCGATTCGAAATATATTAATTGACTGAATTAAATATATTAAATATACGTTAAAATATATATTAAGCGAAAACTAATTGAATATATATATATATATATATATAGATATTAACCTAAAATTTAGTTGTTTTATAGTTATTTTAGTTAATTCAAAAATTAATCGAACAAAATTCGATTAAGTTATTTTTTATAAAAAATTAATTCAATTAATGATTAAAGAGTTAAAAAATCCAGTTAATAGTATTCTATTGAGTCGGTTAGTTGGTTAACTAAATTAACCGATTAAACAATCTTACCTATAACTAGCCGACCACCTTCAATATATGAATTTATTTATTTATATTTTTTGGAGTTGGTAACCGATAAGGCAGCCTTAGCCAATAGTCTATAGTTTGATTGATGGGGTGCTGCCTATGACCTAAAATGGTTCCAAACCTCTCCCATAAAATTCAAGAACTGCTCTGCTGATTGTCTGCCACTTGGACACTATTTTTTTAGGTAAAATATATATTTATTTTATAATTTGTGATATTTTTTTAATATTATCGTACTTAAAATTTAAATTTAAAATTTTTTATTAAAAAAATAATGCACTTTATTATTACATTCAGTTTTTGTTGATACCATCGGCTTGTTTTTAAAATGAAGAGAAACTAATAATAAATTGAAGTACGGTTAAATGTGCTTTGTAGTTGTAGTTGTACTTGTTTGTAAACTTGTTGTTTTGGGTCACCACTTTTGATGATATATATAGAATAAATATTTGATGAATTGTTAGTATAAAATAATATAACTCTAAATTTATTCAAACATTTGATAGTTTATTATACGTTGCTCCTTCATGGCTAAGGAAAGAAATAAATATTAGTAAGTTGACCTATGCGACACGACTGCTAATTCATGAAATAAAACTTACATGAAAAGACCGAAAATTCAGACACCGCCCTTCATCTTGAACTTACGTTGAAAAGGACAAATAAGGAGAAAATTTAAGTTCAAATTATGGGGATAATTTTATTGGGAGAAAGATTTATAAATTTTGAATATAGACCATAAAATAAACATAAATTATATAAAAAAAATCGACGGTCCAGTCATTTACACACATTAATATCACACTCGATTTATTACAAGCCACAGAGGGGCCAAGATGGGTCCAGTCTGGTTGCCAACAATTTCACCTTTTTGGCAATCTTAAATTAGGGGTTTGTTTAGAGAAGAAGAATTTATTGCGACTCGTCAATATTTTCGAATAATAGTTAACGTTAACGACCATAATATAAATGAACAAAAGTTCAATAATTGTAATACAAATTTTAAAAATTTGATGATTAAAATTAAAATGTTAACTATAAACTTAATTTACCTTAAAAAAATGTATGTTCGAATTCATAATAATCTTGCATTGTTGCAGTATTTTTGTCATTTACAAACATCACACTAAGAAAAAACATATTAATTGAAAAAATAGTAATAAATATATGGGAAAACAGATATCTATATTTGATTAATATCCTTCAATTTTCTAATCAACTCTAATTTACAACCCTACGGACTTTTGTTTTAAATATTAAAATGTATAGTTTTTCTATTGAAAAATAAAGAAAGCAACCTGTTGAGTGTGTAATAAATGAGCCGAAATTTGATCCCACAATGCAATGCCAGGTTGGCCCATAAACTTTATCAAACTCCTGTTTAGAAAAGCCCAAACTGTTAACTACAAGACATATATACTATTATATAGTACTAAAACAAGGTAAATTAAATGTCTCAAAGGTCAAACTTTAATTTGACATTATAGTATTTCATTGTTCTACACATGCAGATGACTCTAAGGGCAAAAGAAATGAAAAAAAAAATCCACTGGATTATTATTACAGTATGATCTGTTTTGTACTGACAATTGATTTGAATTTTGAGGTTCCTCCTGCTGTTTTTACACATGGCCTGTTGGATCAGGGTTTCATCAAACGTTGGATTCCCATAATTGAGGTTTCAAGGTGAAACTCTTTGATTCTACTGAAATCTATTTCAATCTTGCAAATATAGTTAAATGTAAAAAAAACCCAGATTTCTATTTGAAGCAAACACAAACTATTTTTGGCGAGCAACAGATCAGAAAGTTAATCTTTTGTTTATATAATATTCACAATTTAACCCTTTTTTTTGTCATTCTCAAGAATGTAAGGAATGGCCAAAAATGCTAGTCAATGGTTCCATGTGCCCCTTAACACCTAGATTCTGCTGAAAGAAACAGATCAGAAAGAAAGTCATAATTTCTATCTGTCCTGCAGAGTATTGTCTCCTTCCTTGTGACTCGTGAGGTTCAATGAATAACCCTCAATCATTCAAACTCAGGCATTTCCAAACTGAAACCCTTGCATAATTGGGGAGGAAGTTAAAATTTAGAGATGGGGTAAATTTATAAATATATATATTTTTAAATTAAATAGGGGACAAGGGTGAAAAGTTATTGTACAATGCGGAACTGTTGTTGAAAAATGCAGAGCTAGTGAAAAGTTAAGCTTTTTGAAACATACCTTCTTGATGTTATAAGCCATGTGCCTGGAGCTAAACTTCTCGAAACTATCATACGTTATTCTGGCACAGCGGAAGGCGTGCACTTGCATGAACCCTGGCATGTCGGAAACCAAAACTTTCACCTGAAGAAACGAAATCACCGATGACAAGTTCGTTTCAAGGTGGGACACTGACTTTCTTCCTTCATCAACCTCCTTTCCTACGATGCCTTCTTGTTCGATTCTCCTCTGGTTATGGCCATCTTTGTCTACAGTTTGGACATTTTCGAGTTTCTTCGACAACAAACTCTGTGAAACCGGCTTGTTATTTGCCGATACAGCGTGCTCGGATTTTGGCTTTTGGCTTTTAGGATTGGACCTATAAAAACTGCTGAGGAAACCACTTATTAGTTTCTTCTGCTTATTCTCTTTGGAAGCCATTAATCTTTCTCAGACTCTCTTAATTTCCCTCTATTTCCCACTCACTGTGTCTTGTTCTAATAATGTTGTATTAGTCTATGAAGTCAAGCCATGAATATATAATGTGAGCAGGAGGTGTTTGGGAATCATTAGAAAGTGGATGGAATAATTTATATAACCAAACCATGTTTTATCGCTTGTGATTAAGATAAATAAAAGGGTGATGATTGTTTTTTTTTTTCAAAAAAAAATTAGTAGTCTCCTTTAACAATGTACATATTGTGTAGATAAACTGTTCGAGTCCAGAACATCTAGGGACAATAATATTCCTTTTTTTCAAGTGGACCACTTGATAGCTTCAACTTGATTTTGAGTTTTGGGGCATATTTGTTTCCAATTGTTTTGTGAAGAGCCGGCACCCACATGGAACCCTTCCATTAGGCTACCTAACGGAACTGTCACTTTCGGATGAGTATATTTATGTTAGGGTTATACAGTAGAGTTAAAACTTAGAATTTAATTAAATTTTATAAATTAGACGATAAAATTACAAGTAATGTGATGGGGATAATTCTGGTAATAAAAGACAGATTAGCAGTGACCAACCACTTCTAGATGATGAGTTTGCAATCTATTAAGAAATTATGGCCCCAAATTCCCAACTAATATAACAGTATGGCTATATGAGGCGTGGCCGATTAATTTAATTTATCTTATATATTTCGATCACTTGTTTTTGAGATTGGACCACATAGATTCAAATTTAGCCATTCTATTTATTAACATGTCAGTAGTCGGCTATTAAAATAAATTATTGAAAGATAAAATAAAGGACAACAATGCCTGCAATTATTTTAGATTCATGACTTTCATCCTACCAAACTAGCACGAGGCACGTTGCAGCATTCTCTCGATTTCTGTGAAATTGACTTCGAAGCATGGGATTCAGGATTTACTTTCTTTTTGACTTACAAAGTTAAAAAAGTTATGTAGGATTTTCTGAAGAACAAATTCCAAATAATAAAGAAAGATATCGAGGGTATATAATATTTTTCAGTATCTTGTAAATGAATTTGAGGCAATGATATGATCTACAAGAATGGCCCCTCATGACATTGGAGAAGCCATGGACCTTAACATTAGGCAATCATATATTTACATGTTTTTTATGACATGAATATTGATTGGAGTTTTTGGACTTTGTTTGTTTATCTTTAGAATAATACTGTTCGTCAGATTTTCCCTTATAATTTTCGCCAAAGACTCCAACAAAGCCACTAGATTTCTACTGTGTGCTCAATCTTCTTCTCCTGTAGTTCTTGCTGTTGCTGCCGTTGTCGTCGTACGTTGCAGTTGCTCATGGAACATGACTGGATAGTATCGAGCGGCAACGGAATTACAGGTAGGTTGTCGCAGTTGCATAGCTCGATCATGTTACCGTCGGGATCTTGAAAAAAGAGTTGATCGACGCGGATTCCACCTTCTTCTACACTGCCCTTCACGTACTCTATATTCAGCTCCTTCAATTTATTCTCCAATGTCGCCATGCTATCGCACTGGCACTGCAATTGATTAATTACTATAAGAACGTTCACATTCATTTGACCTTATAAATTATCTGAATTCAACTATAAATATATAAATTTGTTATATTTTTTTCTAATATTTAGCATGCAATATATAAACCATGCCTGGAAAGACATATGATTGTCCTTGGGATTAATACCTCCAATCTTCGGCATGCTTTCAGGATTTTCTGATCGGAGAAGATGGATACTAATATCATAATTGAACAGCCTATCCATGTTAAAAAATATTAATCAATATTTAACCCCCTGAAAATGAATTCAAGAATCTTCTTGGTTGAGTTAAATTTAAAATTACCATGCACCAGAGAAATCAAGGTAACCGGGTCATTTGATGGGAGAAAACCCTAGAGTATTCTGATAGAAATCTACAGATTTTTCAACCGATCTACACAATAGTGAGACGTGATTCAAGCACTTCAGCTGTAGAGGATTCTCCATTTCTTTTTCTCTTGTGCCTGGAATTCTTCGGCTCAAGCGAATTAATTAAAGAAGTTTTGAGGAAGATGATGAGATCGGAAATCGCTCGTGCTATTTATAAAGACCAAAATCTGATGGGTTTGTCACCGCATGATATTGTTCTCTGGAAATTTCTGGTCTGGCAGTCTTTCTTCCAAGTTTGGTTAAGACCATATTTATCCGTATCTTGTCACTACACGCTCAAAGTGACACGTAGATTCCACGTTTATAATTAGAGAAACGGCTCCGGATTTGATGGGACAATTTGTTTGACCATGGAAAGACTTGTAATAGAAAACGATGAACTTAAAACTATCAACGTTATTCTCATTCACGGCTTTTATTCTTATTATTATTAAATTGAGGGATTATATTTTTATTTTGGGATTCGAATTCATACAAAATGAGATAATACGAGTATTCTTAATTATTAAATTAATAAGTAGATTTTTCATTCGCGACTTTAAATAGCTATTCGGATAAATATTCAACATGCGTGCAAAAAATAATTTTTTTAATAAAACTTAGGAATTCAAATAAATATAACATTAATTAAGGTGACGTTGGTTTTAGTTAGTTCTAGGGGTGGAAATTCGACAGGAAATACTCGAAAATCATGGGGATTCGAACTAATAAGAATGAGAATGACTGAAACCTTAACCTACAAAGGTGGGATATGAAAATTTTTATCACCGAAGCTCAAATGGGGATGAGGACGAAGATTGCTATATCCGACCGTAGGGATAATCGAACCGTAACTGTATAAATAACTGTAAAAATCCCTGAAAAATATCTATAAGAATTCCCGATATTTTACAAAATTTTTTAAAATATATATAATCAACTCTCATTTATATGTATACCTACTTATCTTATCATCAATATTCTAGTCTATCAAAATATTTATGTCATTTATTTAAACCTTATTAAGCTTTGGTGACATCTCTAGTAATTTACTATTTTTTATTAATTAAAAGTATATAATATATTTATCTCTTTATTCTTGCGGTTAATTTTATACAAAAATTTTGTTCCCATTCAACCATATGTGTAAGTGTATTGAATAAATGACTTGTAAATTGAAATAACCATATATTTTGGTTAGTAAAATAATAAATTTTGTTTAACTTTTGAAGATGAAAATTCCTCAAAATCTATGGGAATTCGATTGATATGGGGACAAAAAATCACTAAAGCATGTAATAGATTATCCAAAACTGTACTCGTAAATGATAAGGACAAAATAAAAAATACAAAACCGTCTTCGAACGGACCGATTCCCAACCCCAGTTAGTTCTGCCTAAATAACGTACTTTGGCGTAAAAAGGAATAGTGGGTCTTGGGATTTTGTTTAATTAGAATGACCTCCAAATGCACGCAACAAATAAAATCTGAAACGTAACAAAATAATCGAGAAAATTCCAAGAGCTTATTTCCTGAGACGGAACAAGAGCCTAATAGACGAGTGATGAGTTGGTTTTGACCTACTTCTTTGCAAACTCATGGACCCTAATCATCGAACTAAAATTCCTTGCGCAGAGCCAAAAAGTAATGGGACAATGTCCATATAGTTATTTAACTTTATCGTTAAAACAGATTGAAAAGTAGTTATTTTTGTAATTAAAAGGTCGATTAATTCTATTTTCTTCATATCTTATTGTATTGATATTAAATATGATAATTTTTTTAACATTTTGATGTGATTATATAATAATATTAAATCTTTTACTATTCAATTTCGTTAAATAAAATAACATCGAAATTAATGTTTGAAATGATACCTCGAACCAAAAATAAAATAAAGATGTGATGCCGATGATTTATGATGGCAATGCCGTGTACCAACGGTTCTGTCGTATGAATAAGTTGCCAATCTTTTCTGGTTAAAATGTTCATCTTCTCTGATCGATTAAGTTTAAAGGATTATTATTGTATACATTGGGAGTGAAAAATAAAGTTTCTACAAGTAGGTTTATTTATTAGTTTAAGGATTATATGTTAGAAGTTTAGGTTGTAGGGTTTAGAATTTAAAATTTATAGTTATAATTTAGGGTTTGAGGTTTGTTGTTATATTTTTAGGCTTGAAAGGTTAGAAGGCTTGAAAATAAGTATGCTTGTGTAAACTTTTTTTACATTGACAATATTAATCATTAAGTTAATACATATATAATACATTCATATACTTTTTTCTTCTATATTTAAAATATCATATATTATAATATATATACAAATTATAATATATATACATTCATATACATTCAAAATAAATTAGTTCATCTAAGATGGATCATATACACTGAATAATATCATTTAAAACGATAGTTACTATCAGAGACGATTCAAAAATTTTAATATTCTTATATAATTTATTAAAATAAGATTTCTTGTTTAATAAAAATATACGTCGACTTGTGTGCATAATAAATTTATTTTTCGAAAAGATGACTCATTTCGACAAACATTTAACTTAATTTATTTTGAAAACTTCTTATTCTTTAGATCCCGTATGATTACTCTTATTATACCGGTTCAGAACCACCCCTAAATGATACCATATACGGCAAAAGTGAATGGACTTGTATTTATAGCGTTTGCATCTATCTTGGTTTCCACCGGGCCTAACCCTTCCATCCGGCCCTAATTCTTCAGTCCATAATCCATACTGAAAGTCCATGGGCAAAATAGACGTTTCGCTTTTTAAATCTCAAAAGACTATATACTAGTACGAGCTCTGGAACAGAAACCTGCGCTTTCTTCTACGTTCTCCACCCTTAAAATTTCCCCTCAGATTTTCCTGGAAAAAGAAATGGACGGAAACCTTGAAATCTCCTTGGATAAGCTTCCCGTTAAACGGCTCGATTCCATCGAAGAAAACGGCCTCGAACAATACCCTCCGTAAGCGTCCCTTCCCGATCAAGTTCCGTGTTTCCTAACTGATGATCTTGCTGATTTTAACTTTTCTGTTTCGTTTTAAATTATTTTATTTCACAGCGATTCGAGCTATGACGAAAAACGAGTCTCTCTTATACAGCGAATAGACTTCGCTTGGGCGTTGGAGGACGACGAAGAAAGGGAGAGGAAGAAGAAGCAGCAGCAGAAGAAGAGCTCCAAAGATGCCTCCGCCACGTGGCAGTGGCAGAGCATGATGGAGAATCTCCAATTGGCTCATCAGGAGCTTTCCGTCATCATCGACCTTATCAACACTGTAAGTTCACTTAGCTATTGTTGCTTAATTATATTTGATTGAAGTTAAAAAAGCTTAAGATTTGTCATTAGTTTTTATTCGATTCAAAAGTAAAAGAATGTAAATTATGTAAGAATACTTGTCTTTATCCTTGAATGAAAGAATTCTGAATGTATCAGAGTTCAAGTGGATATTTCTTTTCTGGTGTTTTTATTAGCTTCTTTTCTTGTTGCATTTCCGTTTTCCTTGACATAGTGGTAAGATAAAAAAGAGAATCTTGCTACTTCTTTGAATGGCAAAATGAGAAGCCATTTAAATATATGATCTTTATTCTTTCTTCTTGGAAAGGTTGAAACCAATGACGCTGTAACTGTGGCTGGCATGACCAGGCCGAAGCCATTACCTAATGAGCTCCTGTCTGATCTTGCTGTATCTGCTGCAACCAAGCTACGATGTTACCGGGTATTCTTCTTTTTTTGGGGAACAGAAGTGATACTTTCAACTTCTCTTCAGCTTAAGTTTGAGCTGTTTACAATTTGCGATTTTAACTACCATTTCCACTGAAAATATGTCTAATTTGTCTTGGTACCAGAGAAATTTTGTGAATTTCCTTTTGAGTTTTATTTCTATCGCAGCATCTGGGAAAATGCTTCAAACAGTCTGCCAAAGCTTTGGAACAACAGATTGCTAGGGAAGCAAGATTTTACGGTGCTCTAATCAGGTATCCCACCATCCTTCTGCATTGACTTAATAAAATATTTATTCTGAAAATTGGTTGCTATCATGTTTCATCTTGTGTACCTTTATTCTATAAGCTTATCATGCAACTTGTTTTTGTCGAGGCCTTGTTCTTTTACATGCTCTATTTCACTTATTTCCTAACAATTGAATAGGTTGCAGCAAAATTGGAAAGTTAAACGACAACGAGTGGCAGGTCCAGGTCCAGCTTCTAGCAATGAAGGCTTCACCATTGATCTTTTTGATAATTCATTATATGGTTCAACAGCTGTATCTCGACCATCTTCTTTTTCTAGTATTCGCATTGAACATGATTCAGCTGGAATTTTGGCTATCAACTTACCTCCAAATTCACGCCACTTTCTTCATTTTGGTTTTCTTGGTGTGCATTCTGCTGATAACCCAAAAGAGTTGAATAATACCAGGACACATGGCTCAGTGGAGCAGCACGCAAGAGACACTGAGAAAGAATCAATGACTGACGATGAGTATGTCAAAGAAACACATTTGCTCCTTCGTGAAGTTCATCAATCAATCTTCAATGATCAGGTAGACTCTGCTTTCTCTAATCCTTTTGGTGACTCTAATATGCTTTCTTACTAGTATTTTGTTGCTTTGATTCAGGTATTTCATATGCTGAATTGTGAATCATTCAACCAATCTGTTGGAGTCAATGTCACTGGAATACGAGAAAATTATCTACAATTAAGCGTAGGTCAAGGTACCTCCTTATTCATATCACTTGTGCCATCTAGTGAGGGTGATGATCAGGCTGTTGACACTGCCAATACGCAGAATGTAGATTCTGCAATTGTACCTTTGGACTCATCTGATGATGTGAACATCAGAGAAGGAAAAACTGATATTCCTAAAAAGAAAAAGAAACGGTATTTCCCTAATCGTATCAGTTGTGAAATTTATCTGCAGCAAATTGTTCATGAACATGCATTTCTAAAAGCAAAGGATGGTCCAAATTTATCTGATACAAGAGTATCTGGTCAATCGGGAAAGGATGGATCCAGTCTTTTGGGTCACTTCTGTCTGTCTTTGGCTCATAGAATCTTTTCAAACAGGGTTCTTATGGAGCTGGAAAATGTGGTATTTTCCCCATTAACCATTTTACATGGATTACTACAACTTTTCTTTAGATTTCATTTTTCCTATTTCTGAATATATTTACAAATGATATCTATAGGTTTGCAGGGTCCCATATCTCCATTTAATGACCCATCCAACTTGGCATTCTCGGACGTCATCTTGGACAATCTTTATGAAAGTTCCTCAGTCCATTCTTCATGCAGAGTACCATTCCTCGAAATCGGACTTCCAGAACTTGAAGGATGTTGTAAAATTGCAGTTTCATACCAAGGTAGTGCTGAAAGATGACCGTATTGATGTTGAAGGTGAAGGTGCTCCTAATATTGTTGGCCTGTTCAAAAGAAGTTTCGAGGACATATGTTCTTTGAACAAATATGACTGTGACTTGGTTGATCTTCCTGTTATAATACTGCAGCAGGTAGGTTGGTTTTATAAATTTTGTGGAATGGTGTCATTATGTATTATTTAGACCTGTCCAAGGGCCATGGACAGGTCTAGTATAATTCCGCGACCACTGTTTTTTAAGGCTTAGATTGACTGTTAAAACTGACATGATTTGCATATAATTTGATATCTACATATGATTAACGTAATGAGGCTGACCAACAACCTAACATTGGAATGAGAAGATTAAAATGTTCGTTACTCACTACTCAGTTATTTGAAGTTGATTATAGTACTATCATTTACCAGATGTCTGAATGTACTATCTCTTCTTTTGACATTATAAGTATTTACCCCTCCCTATGCTGAGAAGCTGAAACAAATCATTAGTAATACTTAATTAGCTCAAAATAAGGGCAGAATTAGTTATGCTTAGAAAGTTAACGAGGGTACTACAAATTTTGCACTCTACCTGATTGTGTAGGTACCAATCATGTGGTTACCCTGCGAGTGTTTTGAAGTGATTATACAATAATGTGGAGGAGGTTCCTTTGCTTAAGGGGGAAGTGAGGGCTGATGATATAGAAACATGAGAAGAAAGTAACCTGTAAAAGTAAACGATGTTTGCCCCAAGTTTTCTCTCCTACCATACATAATTTGTAGTGACTGATAATGAAATAGTTTTTTCTTGCATAATCACGAATAATTTATTATGAATTTGTCTATTTTAACTTTTGTTATTTGGTGGGTTTAATGTAAACTCTAAGCTGTTATCTCGTTTACTCGCATTCCTCTGGAAGTGATTAGAAGATGCGTGCACGTTCATATCTAGATACTGGTTGATGTAGTCCTTATTGACATGTCATTGACTCTAGCTACAGGTTGCAAGCCAAGTTATTCGTTGGCTTCGTGGGGAAGCTCTTATGGTGGGAGTAAAAACAAACCAAGATTTTCTGTGCTTGACTTTTGAGCTAGAACAAGGGGAGACTGTTAGCCTGGTGGCCCATGTGGACCCAGAAGACACTCAAGGCGGCATCTCTTGGTGGTTGGTAATGGAAGATGGATTTGCAGAGGATCGGAAGTTTCAAACGGGAGTGTATGATGGTACCTCTGAGTATAGAAAGTTTTTGGGTCATTTAAAATTGGATGTACTATATTCAACATTGATGGACTTGGTTAGCTTGTGCGATGGAGGTGGAAACCACTGATCCTGCTAAAGTTTCATCAACATCCCATCCAATTCAACCGCGGTTTCTAGACCTGAACCAGCCATGCATTTAAATTGGTTGCTGTATGATCATGCAAGTAATTTCAGTCTTTGGTTCTCTACTCTATGATATTCTCGTCAGCTTACTGGTAGAGGGTACTTTATCTTATTGACTTGTTACAGGTTCAAGGTTACAGCAGCTCAGAATTGATTTTAAAGTTGTAGCTCTCTCAAAGAAAGCCCCAACCAGGACAGACAGACATTTACATTTCCAGGATAGGTTCATTTCCATTTCGAATATCAGATCAGAAGAAAATTTCATTTCATTTTCAAACAAAAAGAAGTGAGTGCCCTCATGTTTAAGCAACTTTTTTTCTTTCTGGAAAGTGCTCGACTTAAACATTTCTTTTATTTTCCCCTACTTTTTTATTTGACAATAATATATGTACATATGATTTTCCACCTTTGACAAGAATTGGAGAAGGAATAAGTCAAATTGGGTGTTGGGTCTCTTAGGGGTGGACCTAAGCAGGGTTTTGGTAGCTGCTGGACGTTATGTTGTTATTGACACGGGTGTTGAAGTTATAGCTTCTTTAATCCTCAATAATTACTAAATAATTAAGTCATTAGATGTTATCATTCTTGTATTACCACAATTCGTCTTGTTTTCTTCTGTAAGATCTCTAGAAAACCACAAAATTTTAAATTGCAAACGTGTTGGACCTATACAGGTATTGTACAAGTCGTATACTCCAACGCTGATTGTATTTTAGCCTCTATACTTTTGAAATGAGTAAAAATATCCCAACAGTTTAGAAAATAAACAAAATGATTATTTTGTAACAACTAAAAAGAAGCGTTAATTTTATGAGTTGAATTCAATTAAATGACCAGGGGTGCTGGCAGATGTCATTGCCCTCTTAAATAGTGAAATTTCAGTTTTAATCCTTCAAGTTTTAAAATTATAAAGTTGTTGAAATGGTAAATTTTCATTTTAACCCCTAAAATGATTAAATACCTCAGTGAAAATAGTGTCTACACAGGATTCTTTGTTTTGTAGATAAATGATACACTACTTTCTTTGGTGAGATTGCTTTCAATTATTAGGTAGAAAAGTCAATGGCAGATTTGTAATTACGTGGCACACAAAATGTTACAATATTCAGCAGATTGATCATGGGACGTAAGATTTTGATGTTAAGAGGCCAAAATTGAAATGCAATGATTAATTAACCACCATTTTTTCTGGAAGAAAATTATTAATTTCACCAAAATTTGAAAACCAAAATTTTAAAATAAATATTTGGATATATGTTAAAGTTTATCACCAAATTTTTTTTACTTTCGAATAGTCGAGCCGGGTCAATTGGATTAAGTAGTTTTGAACACCCCTAATCATATGAGTAAATTTCCCAAGGTCTTTACCCCAACAGGTAATTTATCGCCATCACTGCCCCTTTTTTGCAGGAAAAGATAAAAAATACTATATTTTGATATACAAGCTGTATAAAAGAATTTACATGTTCTTTCTATAAATTTTAAAACTTAAATCCTAAACCTTAGCATTTTAAATATTAAACTCTAAATTCTAACTATAAACTTTAAATTCTATATCCTACCCACTGAACCCCTAAACCCTAATTTAAAACCCTAAAATTGGAAGGCTCTTGTAAATCAAAGTATTTTCTAAAAAATAATATGGACCAAAGGTGATGGATGGATGTCTGTCTGTACTTGGATTTGTTAAATCATTCCTTGAATTATTAATTATCTCTCTATGCTTTCAACGGTGGAAATTGATGCAATGGCAATAGGAAAGATGGTGACAAGTATGGAGATTCCTTTCCATATTTATATGATTGTTCATTCATTGTCATTGAAGCAGATATAAGAAAATCCCTTTGCAGAGCTAAGAAACACTGGTCTCCATGTGCCCTCTGCTTTTACCTTTTACAAAACATATAGTAGTAATTAATATCTGATTGTTTGATTACGGCCCCCTCTTTGCTGCTCCCTTTATAAATCTGTCGGTTTGATTTTGTATAGACTTGCACCAAGTTGTTTGTTTTTAGAGCTAGGAACCTGAAAGGCATGAAATATTCTACTAATATGTTCTTTTTGAGGTCAGATTTTTTTGGGGTTTTGAAGTAGATCTGAACTGTTTCATCATCTATATGTGTGGCTTTAGTAATTAGGGATGTTTTATGGAAGCTTGACCATGTCTTTCCATATACTAAACTTCCCACCAGTTGTGGGTTATTTAAGTAAAACCAGAACTCAGTGTAGAACAAGACCAAATCCATCTTTGGCAGTGCACATGTCTTCAACCCTTGTGCAAACCGATGAGAATGGAGATCATTATGAATCGAAAAAGATATCGAGTTCATGTTCCGCACAGCTAAAAAGTCAGCCCCAGAGTTCCCTGCTTAGCCAAGCGAATACTGTAGGTATAATTGGAGGGGTTTCTGTTTTGTCCACTCTTATTTTCCTTGAGAAACTTGTTTGTTGGAGCTCAAGAAATGGGGAGGAATGCGTTCCTTTCGTCGTCTGCAGCGATCCTGGCCTAGATGGCAGCGGCCATTCGGTTCATTCATCTTTACGTGAGATAGCTGAAAATGAAGTGAACCATGAACATATTATGGTCCATAATCTGAAGCAGAAAAGATTGTTTCTTGAGAAATCCGGAGCTCGGTGCATTGTTATGCCATGCCATATCTCAAATGCATGGTATGCTGAAATATCTGAGAGCTGCACACTGCCGTTTTTTCATATTGGGGAATGTGTTGCCAGGGAGCTCAAGGAAGCAAAATTGAAGCCACTTGACGCTGGAAGTAATGTTCGGATTGGGGTGCTTGCAGCTTGTGAAACAGCTGTTGTTCCATACGTAGAAAAACTACAGAATCAGGTACCCGAATACCTAACTCTTGCCCTTATGTTCAATTCTTTATAGTATACATTGTATGGTAATAGAAAGCTAAATTTGAGTCCAAGAAACTTTGGGTCTTGAAATCTGCGATCAATGTCTTAGAGAAAGTGCTTAGTCATGCTATTAGAGGAAACAGAGAAACTATTTTTCTAAGAGATGATGGGGGCTAAATCTAATGTACTAATCTCCTAATGCTTGAATTTGCAGGAGTTTGAGGTAGTTTTGCCAGACAAGGCGACCGTGGAACACATTCTAATACCGGCGATTGAATCATTGAACCAACGAGACGTGGAAGGGGCTCGAAACCTACTAAGAATAGCAATTCAGGTCCTTTTGATCAAGGCTGTTAATGTTGTCATCCTGGCTTCAGAGGAACTGCAGAATATTTTACCTCGAGAGGACCCTCTTCTTAAGAAATGTAGGGATCCAATGGATGCTTTAGCCAGGAAAACTATAAAATGGGCTAAATCTGCAAAGAAGGTACATAAGAAAACTTGAACAATACTTGGCATCACATTGCCAAAATGGTGTCAAAACTAGTGCTGTCTTGTAGGGTATATTTGTCTACCAGAAATGCACATCATCTTGTTCATATTATTTGTTGTAGCAATAAAGGAGTAATGCCTGATGAATATGATATACCAAAAAATTAGCCATAAACCCACTTTCCCATCATATATAACCTTCCCTGGTTCTCTAATAGCAGAACCAAAATCGCTGCATGCTCAAAACTTGAACTATAACACATGCCAATGTTTTCCTCACGTCTTCTCTATTATGGCACTTTTGGCTATTTTTTTGGGTTCGAGACCTGTGTTAGTCACATGAGCTCCGATTATAGTCAGAGAAACAACCATTTGGCATGCAATTGTGTTGGAAGCAAATTAAATTATTAGAGATTAATATAATCTTTTATATTTGAGATTGTTGTAAGTGAATCATTTCAGCATTAATTTGATGGTTGGGATGTATGTGAATCATATGACACCACCTGTTAAAACAATAAAAATTTATAGACTAATGATATAGTATTAAATATAAACCCATAATAACCCATCAAAATTCTAAAGAATTAATTAGTTTATCGCCAAGTGTTCTAATAATTTCTGAAAGGTCATTGGAAAAAAATTAATTCAGAAAGAAAAAGTATGGATTTGGTTAAAAAGAAATGCTTCTTTACTTTAATTATTGCCATCATGCATGGTTCTTTGAATATTCTGTTTGGTTTTTAACTTTTAGAAAGAAAGAAAAAAAAACTTATTTGCCAATGCCTCGCCATGACTTCCCTTGCATATGATTGATTGTAATGGAACAGAGGAACAATAATCAAATAATATATATATATATATATATATATAGGGATAGGATCTAGTTACATGATGTAAAATTCATCTAGTTTTACACTAATTCATGGTGGCCATTAGATGAGTGAAATGGATGGATGAGATTAATAGTAGAAATGTGAAGATTATCACTTGGAAAAAAAAGATAAGAAAATAATCTGAGCCATTTATTATCCTCATCTAACGGTCTAAAAATTGTATAAAAGTAATTGAGTTTTATACAGTGTAAGTGGATCCTAACCCATATATATATATAGTTATATGCTCCTTGATTTAAATGGTACCATAAATAATTTGCATGGCTAGGTTCCAAAGTTCAAATTAATTAGACAAAGCAACCTGTTGAAATTATTTAAAATGCAAAGTGAAACAAAGGGCAGCATATCGCATTTTCCCTCTTACTCTGGACCCCCTTGGATGTGCTGTTGTAGAACTGGTTCACTTGGTATTGGAGCACTTAAACATCTTAAAGAATAACGAGCAACATTAAAGTAGCCCTGGCCAATCCCAACAAGAAACTTGTCAAACAAAAGGGTGCTAGATTAATGGACTCTATGTTAGAGCTTATGATCCGAATTTCGCGTTGTTCTAGCATGAAAAGTTCACGGACGACCTGTCTGGAGAAGAAGTAAGAGTCATTCAAGGATGTAAAGGTTTGTTGGCCGAAACGACACGTCCTGAACACGACCATACTTCTTCCATTAGACTTTGGTTCAAAGTAAAATACTCAACTAGAGTATATTTCTTGCAACCCTATTAATAGTTAGTGTGAATTAGAGTTTAGAGAAAAGTCGTTTAACCGCGTAAACTCATCCTCTTGTAATATTATGACATTATAGTGAATTTCTACTCCTTTTACCTGTGTGTCTTTCTATCAAGAGTTTTCAAATAAATTTTAATGTTCTTTTTCTATTGTGAGATCGTTATACTTGT
>JAGYYJ010000596.1:0-30712 GCA_019671005.1 Hibiscus mutabilis
AATGCCCATAATCAAATATTTTAACTCATAAAATTTGATTTAGTCTTATTTTGTGGTCGTATTGTTGGGTTTAAGGTGTGCATATATAAATGGGCTTTTATAGTGGCCCGTTGGAATTTTAACCGAGTAAAAAGTTCTAAAATTGAGGTTAAGCTATATAATCATATTCAAAAGCCCATAATCAAATATTTTAACTCATAAAATTTGATTTAATCTTATATTTTGTGGCCGTTTTGTTGGGTTTAAGGTGTGCATGTCTAAATGGGCTTTACAGTGGACCCGTTGGAATTTTAACCGAGTAAAAATTTCTAAAAAAGAGGTTAAGCTATATAATCATTTTCAAATGCCCATAATCAAATATTTTAACTCATAAAATTTGATTTAGTCTTATTTTTTATTTTATTATTGGGTTTAAGGTGTGCATATATAAATGGGCTTTATAGTGGACCCGTTGGAATTTTAATCGAGTAAAAAGTTCTAAAATTGAGGTTAAGCTATATAATCATATTCAAAAGCCCATAATCAAATATTTTAACTCATAAAATTTGATTTAATCTTATTTTGTGGCCGTTTTGTTGGGTTTAAGGCGTGCATGTCTAAAATGGCTTTTATAGTGGACCGTTGGAATTTTAAACGAGTAAAAATTTCTAAAAAGAGGTTAAGCTATATAATCATTTTCAAATGCCCATAATCAAATATTTTAACTCATAAAATTTGATTTAGTCTTATTTTTTGGTTCTCATTATTTTTGGTTTAAGGTGTATGTATATAAATGGGCTTTATAGTGACCCGTTGGAATTTTAAACGAGTAAAAAGTTCTAAAATTGAGGTTAAGCTATATAATCATATTCAAAAGCCCATAATCAAATATTTTAACTCATAAAATTTGATTTAATCTTATTTTGTGGCCGTTTTGTTGGGTTTAAGGCGTGCATGTCTAAATGGGTTTTATAGTGGACCCGTTGGAATTTTAACCGAGTAAAAATTTCTAAAATTGAGGTTAAGCTATATAATCATGTTCAAAAGCCCATAATCAAATATTTTAACTCATAAAATTTGATTTAGTCTTATTTTGTGGCCGTTTTGTTGGGTTTAAGGTGTGCATATATAAATGGGCTTTATAGTGGACCGTTGGATTTTTAACCGAGTAAAAAGTTCTAAAATTGAGGTTAAGCTTATATAATCATATTCAAAAGCCCATAATCAAATATTTTAACTCATAAAATTTGATTTAATCTTATTTTGTGGCCGTTTTGTTGGGTTTAAGGTGTGCATGTCTAAATGGGCTTTTATAGTGGACCCCGTTGGAATTTTAACCGAGTAAAAAGTTCTAAAATTGAGGTTAAGCTATATAATCATATTCAAAAACCCATAATCAAATATTTTAACTCATAAATTTGATTTAATCTTATTTTGTGGCCATTTTGTTGGGTTTAAGGGTGCATGTCTAAATGGGGTTATAGTGGACTGTTGGAATTTTAACCGAGTAAAAAGTTCTAAAATTGAGGTTAAGCTATATAATCATATTCAAAAGCCCATAATCAAATATTTTAACTCATAAAATTTGATTTAATCTTATTTTTTGGACGTTTTGTTGGTTTTTAAGGTGTGCATGTCTAAATGGGTTTTATAGTGGACCGTTGGGAATTTTTTAACCAAGTAAAAATTTCTAAAAAGAGGTTAAGCTATATAATCATTTTCAAATGCCCATAATCAAATATTTTAACTCATAAAATTTGATTTAGTCTTATTTTGTGCCGTTTTGTTGGGTTTTAAGGGGTGCATATCTAAATGGGCTTTATAGTGGACCCGTTGGAATTTTAACCGAGTAAAAAGTTCTAAAATTGAGGTTAAGCTATATAATCATATTCAAAAGCCCATAATCAAATATTTTAACTCATAAAATTTGATTTAATCTTATTTTGTGGCCGTTTTGTTGGGTTTAAGGTGTGCATGTCTAAATGGGCTTTACAGTGGACCCATTGGAATTTTAACCGAGTAAAAATTTCTAAAATTGAGGTTAAGCTATATAATCATGTTCAAAAGCCCATAATCAAATATTTTAACTCATAAAATTTGATTTTCTTCTTTTTTTGTGGCCGTTTTGTTGGGTTTAAGGTGTGCATATATAAATGGGCTTTATAGTGGACCGTTGGAATTTTAACCGAGTAAAAAGTTCTAAAATTGAGGTTAAGCTATATAATCATATTCAAAAAGCCCATAATCAAATATTTTAACTCATAAAATTTGATTTAATCTTATTTTTTGTGGCCGTTTTGTTGGGTTTAAGGCGTGCATGTCTAAATGGGCTTTATAAGTGGACCGTTGGAATTTTAACCGTAGTAAAAATTTCTAAAAAGAGGTTAAGCTATATAATCATTTTCAAATGCCCATAATCAAATATTTTAACTCATAAAATTTGATTTAATCTTATTTTTTGGCCGTTTTTTGGGTTTAAGGTGTGCATGTCTAAATGGGCTTTATAGTGGACCGTTGGAATTTTAACCGAGTAAAAAGTTCTAAAATTGAGGTTAAGCTATATAATCATATTCAAAAGCCCATAATCAAATATTTTAACTCATAAAATTTGATTTAATCTTATTTTGTGGCCGTTTTGTTGGGTTTAAGGTGTGCATGTCTAAATGGGCTTTTATAGTGGACCCGTTGGAATTTTAATGAGTAAAAAGTTCTAAAAATTGAGGTTAAGCTATATAATCATTTTCAAATGCCCATAATCAAATATTTTAACTCATAAAATTTGATTTAATCTTATTTTTTGCCGTTTTGTTGGGTTTAAGGTGTGCATGTATAAATGGGCTTTATAGTGGACCCGTTGGAATTTTAAGAGTAAAAAAGTTCTAAAATTGAGGTTAAGCTATATAATCATATTCAAAAGCCCATAATCAAATATTTTAACTCATAAAATTTGATTTAATCTTATTTTGTGGCCGTTTTGTTGGGTTTAAGGTGTGCATGTCTAAATGGGCTTTATAGTGGACCCGTGGAATTTTAACCGAGTAAAAAGTTCTAAAAATTGAGGTTAAGCTATATAATCATATCAAAATGCCCATAATCAAATATTTTAACTCATAAAATTTGATTTAATCTTATTTTGTGGTCGTTTTGTTGGGTTTAAGGTGTGCATGTCTAAATGGGCTTTATAGTGGACCCGTTGGAATTTTAACCGAGTAAAAAGTTCTAAAATTGAGGTTAAGCTATATAATCATATTCAAAAGCCCATAATCAAATATTTTAACTCATAAAATTTGATTTAATCTTATTTTGTGGCCATTTTTTTTGTGGGTTTAAGGTGCATGTCTAAATGGGCTTTATAGTGGACCGTTGGAATTTTAACCGAGTAAAAATTTCTAAAAATTGAGGTTAAAGCTATATAATCATATTCAAAAGCCCATAATCAAATATTTTAAAATAAAAATTTGATTTAATCATTTTTTGTGTGCCATTTTGTTGGGTTTAAGGTGTGCATGTCTAAATGGGCTTTATTTTTGTTGGAATTGTTGAGTAAAAAGTTCTAAAATTGAGGTTAAGCTATATAATCATATTCAAAAGCCCATAATCAAATATTTTAACTCATAAAATTTGATTTAATCATATTTGTGCCGTTTTGTTGGGTTTTAAAACCCAATAATCAAATATTTTAATATAAATGGGATTTATAGTTATTTTTTTGGACGTTTTTTGGGTTTAAAAAAAAAATAAATAAAATTGAATTTTAAGCTATATAAAAATCATATTCAAAAGCCCATAATCAAATATTTTAACTCATAAAATTTGATTTTAAGTCTTATATTATTTGTTCAAAAGCCCGTTTTGTTGGGTTTTTAAGGTGTGCATGTCTAAATGGGCTTTATAGTGGACCCGTTGGAATTTTAATTTTAAGTAAAAAGTTCTAAAATTGAGGTTAAGCTATATAATCATATTCAAAAGCCCATAATCAAATATTTTAACTCATAAAATTTGATTTAATCTTATTTTGTGGCCATTTTGTTGGGTTTTAAGGCGTGCATGTCTAAATGGGTGAGAATTTTTAAAAGTGGACCTATATAATCATGGAATTTTAAATATTTTAGAGTAAAAAAAATTTCTAAAAATTGAGGTTAAGCTATATAATCATTTTCAAATGCCCATAATCAAATATTTTAACTCATAAAATTTGATTTAGTCTTATTTTGTGGCCGTATTTTTGGGTTTAAGGTGTGCATATATAAATGGGCTTTTTATAGTGGACCCGTTGGAATTTTAACCGAGTAAAAAGTTTCTAAAATTGAGGTTAAGCTATATAATCATATTCAAAAGCCCATAATCAAATATTTTAACTCATAAAATTTGATTTAATCTTATTTTTGTGGCCGTTTTTTGGGTTTAAGGTGTGCATGTCTAAATGGGCTTTTATAGTGGACCCGTTGGAATTTTAACCGAGTAAAAATTTCTAAAAAGAGGTTAAGCTATATAATCATTTTCAAATGCCCATAATCAAATATTTTAACTCATAAAATTTGATTTAATCTTATTTTTGGTCGTTTTGTTGGGTTTAAGGTGTGCATGTATAAATGGGCTTTTATAGTGGACCCGTTGGAATTTTAACCGAGTAAAAAGTTCTAAAATTGAGGTTAAGCTATATAATCATATTCAAAAGCCCATAATCAAATATTTTAACTCATAAAATTTGATTTAATCTTATTTTGTGGCCGTTTTTTTTGGGTTTAAGGTGTGCATGTCTAAATGGGCTTTATAGTGGACCCGTTGGAATTTTTTAAATGAGTAAAATTTTCTAAAATTGAGGTTAAGCTATATAATCATATTAAAAAGCCCATAATCAAATATTTTAACTCATAAAATTTGATTTAATCTTATTTTGTGGCCATTTTTTTGTTGGGTTTAAGGCGTGCATGTCTAAATGGGCTTTTATAGTGGACCCGTTGGAATTTTAACCGAGTAAAAAGTTCTAAAATTGAGGTTAAGCTATATAATCATATTCAAAGCCCATAATCAAATATTTTAACTCATAAAATTTGATTTAATCTTATTTTGTGGCCGTTTTTTTGGGTTTAAGGCGTGCTTGTCTAAATGGGCTTTATAGTGGACCGTTGGAATTTTAACCGAGTAAAAATTTCTAAAAAATTGAGGTTAAGCTATATAATCATATTCAAATGCCCATAATCAAATATTTTAACTCATAAAATTTGATTTAATCTTATTTTTTGTGGTCGTTTTTTTGGGTTTAAGGTGTGCATGTATAAATGGGCTTTATAGTGGACCCGTTGGAATTTTAACGAGTAAAAAGTTCTAAAATTGAGGTTAAGCTATATAATCATATTCAAAAGCCCATAATCAAATATTTTAACTCATAAAATTTGATTTAATCTTATTTTTGTGGCCGTTTTGTTGGGTTTAAGGTGTGCATGTCTAAATGGGCTTTTTATCATGTTGGACCCGTTGGAATTTTAACCTAAATGGTAAAAAGTTCTAAAATTGAGGTTAAGCTATATAATCATATTCAAAAGCCCATAATCAAATATTTTAACTCATAAAATTTGATTTAATCTATTTTTTGGCCGTTTTGTTGGGTTTAAGGTGTGCATGTCTAAATGGGCTTTATAGTGGACCCGTTGGAATTTTAACCGAGTAAAAATTTCTAAAATTGAGGTTAAGCTATATAATCATTTTCAAATGCCCATAATCAAATATTTTAACTCATAAAATTTGATTTAATCTTATTTTGTGGACCGTTTTGTTGGGTTTAAGGTGTGCATATATAAATGGGCTTTTTATAGTGGACCCGTTGGAATTTTTTAACGAGTAAAAAGTTCTAAAATTGAGGTTAAGCTATATAATCATATTCAAAAGCCCATAATCAAATATTTTAACTCATAAAATTTGATTTAATCTTATTTTTTGGCCGTTTTTTTGGGTTTAAGGTGTGCATGTCTAAATGGGCTTTATAGTGGACCCGTTGGAATTTTAAACGAGTAAAAAGTTCTAAAATTGAGGTTAAGCTATATAATCATATTCAAAAGCCCATAATCAAATATTTTAACTCATAAAATTTGATTTAATCTTATTTTTTGGCCGTTTTGTTTGGGTTTAAGGTGTGCATGTATAAATGGGCTTTTTATAGTGGACCCGTTGGAATTTTTAAATGAGTAAAAAGTTCTAAAATTGAGGTTAAGCTATATAATCATTTTCAAATGCCCATAATCAAATATTTTAACTCATAAAATTTGATTTAATCTTATTTTGTGGCCGTTTTTTGGGTTTAAGGTGTGCATGTCTAAATGGGCTTTAAAGTGGACCCGTTGGAATTTTAATCGAGTAAAAAGTTCTAAAATTGAGGTTAAGCTATATAATCATATTCAAAAGCCCATAATCAAATATTTTAACTCATAAAATTTGATTTAATCTTATTTTTTGTGGCCGTTTTGTTGGGTTTAAGGTGTGCATGTCTAAATGGGCTTTTTATAGTGGACCCGTTGGAATTTTTAACCGAGTAAAAAGTTCTAAAATTGAGGTTAAGCTATATAATCATATTCAAAAGCCCATAATCAAATATTTTAACTCATAAAATTTGATTTAATCTTATTTTGTGGCCGTTTTGTTGGGTTTAAAGTGTGCATGTCTAAATGGGCTTTACAGTGGACCCGTTGGAATTTTAACCGAGTAAAAAGTTCTAAAATTGAGGTTAAGCTATATAATCATATTCAAAAGCCCATAATCAAATATTTTAACTCATAAAATTTGATTTAATCTTATTTTGTGGCCGTTTTGTTGGGTTTAAGGTGTGCATGTCTAAATGGGCTTTATAGTGGACCCGTTGGAATTTTAACCGAGTAAAAATTTCTAAAAAAGAGGTTAAGCTATATAATCATTTTCAAATGCCCATAATCAAATATTTTAACTCATAAAATTTGATTTAGTCTTATTTTGTGGTCGTTTTGTTTGGGTTTAAGGCGTGCATATCTAAATGGGCTTTATAGTGGACCCGTTGGAATTTTAACCGAGTAAAAAGTTCTAAAATTGAGGTTAAGCTATATAATCATATTCAAAAGCCCATAATCAAATATTTTAACTCATAAAATTTGATTTAATCTTATTTTGTGGCCGTTTTTTTTGGGTTTAAGGTGTGCATGTCTAAATGGGCTTTATAGTGGACCCGTTGGAATTTTTAACCGAGTAAAATTTTCTAAAATTGAGGTTAAGCTATATAATCATATTCAAAAGCCCATAATCAAATATTTTAACTCATAAAATTTGATTTAATCTTATTTTTTGGTCGTTTTGTTGGGTTTAAGGTGTGCATGTCTAAATGGGCTTTACAGTGGACCCGTTGGAATTTTTAACGAGTAAAAAGTTCTAAAAATGAGGTTAAGCTATATAATCATATTCAAAAGCCCATAATCAAATATTTTAACTCATAAAATTTGATTTAATCTTATTTTTTTGGCGTTTTGTTGGGTTTTAAGGTTGCATGTATAAATGGGCTTTATAGTTGTTGGAATTTTAACCGAAAGTAAAGTTTCTAAAAATGAGGTTAAGCTATATAATCATATTCAAAAGCCCATAATCAAATATTTTAACTCATAAAATTTGATTTAATCTTATTTTTTGGCCGTTTTTTTGGGTTTTAAGCGTGCATGTCTAAATGGGCTTTATAATAATTGGAAATTTTTAAGTAAAAATTTCTAAAAATTGAGGTTGATTTATATAATCATTTTCAAATGCCCATAATCAAATATTTTAACTCATAAAATTTGATTTAGTCTTATTTTGTGGCCGTTTGTTGGGTTTAAGGTGTGCATGTATAAATGGGCTTTATAGTGGACCCGTTGGAATTTTTTTACCGAGTAAAAAGTTCTAAAATTGAGGTTAAGCTATATAATCATATTCAAAAGCCCATAATCAAATATTTTAACTCATAAAATTTGATTTTAATCTATTTTGTGGCCGTTTTGTTGGGTTTAAGGCGTGCATGTCTAAATGGGCTTTTTATAGTGGACTCGTTGGAATTTTTTAACCGAGTAAAAATTTCTAAAAAGAGGTTAAGCTATATAATCATTTTCAAATGCCCATAATCAAATATTTTAACTCATAAAATTTGATTTAGTCTTATTTTGTGGCCGTTTTGTTGGGTTTAAGGTGTGCATATATAAATGGGCTTTATGGACCCGTTGGAATTTTTAACCGAGTAAAAAGTTCTAAAATTGAGGTTAAGCTATATAATCATATTCAAAAGCCCATAATCAAATATTTTAACTCATAAAATTTGATTTAATCTTATTTTTTGGCCGTTTTTTTGGGTTTAAGTGTGCATGTCTAAATGGGCTTTATAGTATGGACCCGTGGGATTTTAAACCCAAGTAAAAATTTCTAAAATTGAGGTTAAGCTATATAATCATGTTCAAAAGCCCATAATCAAATATTTTAACTCATAAAATTTGATTTAATCTTATTTTTTTGCCGTTTTGTTGGGTTTAAGGTGTGCATTTAAATGGGCTTTATAGTGGAAATGTTAATTTTTTAATAGTAAAAAGTTCTAAAAAATTGAGGTTAAGCTATATAATCATATTCAAAAGCCCATAATCAAATATTTTAACTCATAAAATTTGATTTAATCTTAAAGCCGTTTATTTGGGTTTAAGGCGTGCATGTCTAAATGGGCTTTATAAGTGGACCCGTTGGAATTTTAACCTAGTAAAAAATTTCTAAAATTGAGGTTAAGCTATATAATCATATTCAAATGCCCATAATCAAATATTTTAACTCATAAAATTTGATTTAATCTTATTTTGTGGCCGTTTTGTTGGGTTTAAGGCGTGCATGTATAAATGGGCTTTATAGTGGACCCGTTGGAATTTTAACCGAGTAAAAAGTTCTAAAATTGAGGTTAAGCTATATAATCATATTCAAAAGCCCATAATCAAATATTTTAACTCATAAAATTTGATTTAATCTTATTTTGTGGCCGTTTTGTTGGGTTTAAGGTGTGCATGTATAAATGGGCTTTATAGTGGACCCGTTGGAATTTTTAACAAAGTAAAAAGTTCTAAAATTGAGGTTAAGCTATATAATATTCAATTTTCATCAAATATTTTAAATCAAATTTTTTTAATCTTATTAAAAATGGGTTTTTAAGTCTTATTTTGGAATGTTGGATTTTGTTTGAATTTAAAGTAAAATTTCTAAAAAATTGAGGTTAAGCTATATAATCATATTCAAATGCCCATAATCAAATATTTTAACTCATAAAATTTGATTTAATTATAATATTTTTAACTCATAAAATTTGATTTGTTGGGTTTAAAGGTGTGCATATATAAATGGGCTTTATAGTGGGACGTTGAATTTTAACCGAGTAAAAAGTTCTAAAATTGAGGTTAAGCTATATAATCATATTCAAAAGCCCATAATCAAATATTTTAACTCATAAAATTTGATTTAATCTTATTTTGTGCCGTTTTTGTTGGGTTTAAGGTGTGCATATATAAATGGGCTTTATAGTGGACCCGTTGGAATTTTAACCGAGTAAAAAGTTCTAAAATTGAGGTTAAGCTATATAATCATATTCAAAAGCCCATAATCAAATATTTTAACTCATAAAATTTGATTTAATCTTATTTTGTGGCCGTTTTGTTTGGGTTTAAGGTGTGCATGTATAAATGGGCTTTTTATAGTGGACCCGTTGGAATTTTAACCGAGTAAAAAGTTCTAAAATTGAGGTTAAGCTATATAATCATATTCAAAAGCCCATAATCAAATATTTTAACTCATATAAATTTGATTTAATCTTATTTTTGTGGCCGTTTTTGGTTTAAGGCGTGCATGTCTAAATGGGCTTTATAGTGTTAGTTGGAATTTAACCGAGTAAAAAGTTCTAAAATTGAGGTTAAGCTATATAATCATGTTCAAAAGCCCATAAATAAATATTTTAAGACATAAAATTTGATTTAATCTTATTTTTACGTTTTTTGTTGGGTTTAAGGTGCATAAATATAAAAATTTTATAGGGCCCGTTGGAATTTTAATCCGAGTAAAATTTCTAAATTGAGGTTAAGCTATATAATAAAATTCAGGTTAATAATCAAATATTTTAATCATAAAATTTGATTTAATCTTATTTTAATTTTGTTGGGTTTAAGGTGTGCATGTCTAAATGGGCTTTATAGTGGACCCGTTGGAATTTTAACCGAGTAAAAAGTTCTAAAATTGAGGTTAAGCTATATAATCATATTCAAAATCCCATAATCAAATATTTTAACTCATAAAATTTGATTTAATCATATTTTGTGGCCGTTTTGTTGGGTTTAAGGCGTGCATGTCTAAATGGGTCTTACAGTAGACCCGTGGGAATTTTAACCGAGTAAAAATTTCTAAAAAAGAGGTTAAGCTATATAATCATTTTCAAATGCCCATAATCAAATATTTTAACTCATAAAATTTGATTTAGTCTTATTTTGTGGTCGTATTATTGGGTTTAAGGTGTGCATATATAAATGGGCTTTATAGTGGACCCGTTGGAATTTTAACCGAGTAAAAAGTTCTAAAATTGAGGTTAAGCTATATAATCATATTCAAAAGCCCATAATCAAATATTTTAACTCATAAAATTTGATTTAATCTTATTTTTGTGGCCGTTTTGTTGGGTTTAAGGTGTGCATGTCTAAATGGGCTTTATAGTGGACCCGTTGGAATTTTAACCGAGTAAAAATTTCTAAAAATGAGGTTAAGCTATATAATCATGTTCAAAAGCCCATAATCAAATATTTTAACTCATAAAATTTGATTTAATCTTATTTTTTGGCGTTTTTTTGTTGGGTTTAAAGGTGTGCATGTATAAATGGGCTTTATAGTGGAAGCCCGTTGGAATTTTAACAGAGTAAAAAGTTCTAAAAATGAGGTTAAGCTATATAATCATATTCAAAAGCCCATAATCAAATATTTTAACTCATAAAATTTGATTTAATCTTATTTTAAATGGGTTTTTGGGTTTAATGCATGTCTAAATGGGCTTTATAGTGGACCCGTTGGAATTTTAAACCGAGTAAAAAGTTCTAAAAATGAGGTTAAGCTATATAATAATCATATTCAAAAGCCCATAAATCAAATATTTTAAACTCATAAAATTTGATTTAATCTTATTTTTTGACGTTTTTGTTGGGTTTAAGGTGTGCATGTTAAATGGGCTTTATAGTGGATCGTTCAAATATTTTAACAGTAAAGTAAAAAGTTCTAAAAAATTGAGGTTAAGCTATATAATCATATTCAAAAGCCATAATCAAATATTTTAACTCATAAAATTTGATTTAAGTTGCATGTCTAAATGGGCATTTAAATGGGCTTTACAGTGGACCCGTGGGAATTTTAACCGAGTAAAAATTTCTAAAATTGAGGTTAAGCTATATAATCATATTCAAAAGCCCATAATCAAATATTTTAACTCATAAAATTTGATTTAATCTTATTTTGTGGCCGTTTTGTTGGGTTTAAGGCGTGCATGTCTAAATGGGCTTTTTAGTGTGGACCGTTGGAATTTTAACAAGTAAAAATTTCTAAAAAATTGAGGTTAAGCTATATAATCATTTTCAAATGCCCATAATCAAATATCTTAACTCATAAAATTTGATTTAGTCTTATTTTGTTGCCGTATTATTGGGTTTAAGGTGTGCATATATAAATGGGCTTTATAGTGGACCCGTTGGAATTTTAACCGAGTAAAAAGTTCTAAAATTGAGGTTAAGCTATATAATCATATTCAAAAGCCCATAATCAAATATTTTAACTCATAAAATTTGATTTAATCTTATTTTGTGGCCGTTTTTTGGTTTAAAGTGTGCATGTCTAAATGGGCTTTATAGTGGACCCGTTGGAATTTTAAACAAGTAAAAATTTAAAAAATTGAGGTTAAGCTATATAATCATATTCAAAAGCCCATAATCAAATATTTTAACTCATAAAATTTGATTTAATCTTATTTTTGGCCGTTTTGTTGGGTTTAAGGTGTGCATGTCTAAATGGGTTTTTATAGTGGATCCGTTGGAATTTTAACCGAGTAAAAAGTTCTAAAAATGAGGTTAAGCTATATAATCATATTCAAAAGCCCATAATCAAATATTTTAACTCATAAAATTTGATTTATCTTATTTTTTGCCGTTTTATTGGGTTTAAGGTGTGCATGTCTAAATGGGCTTTTTTTTATAGTGGACCCGTTGGAATTTTAACCGTTGGAATTTTTAAAGTAAAAAGTTCTAAAATTGAGGTTAAGCTATATAATCATATTCAAAAGCCCATAATCAAATATTTTAACTCATAAAATTTGATTTAATCTTATTTTGTGGCCGTTTTGTTGGGTTAGGTGTGCATGTCTAAATGGGCTTTTATAGTGGACCCGTTGGAATTTTAACCTAGTAAAAATTTCTAAAAAAGAGGTTAAGCTATATAATCATTTTCAAATGCCCATAATCAAATATTTTAACTCATAAAATTTGATTTAATCTTATTTTGTGGCCGTTTTGTTGGGTTTAAGGTGTGCATATATAAATGGGCTTTATAGTGGACCCGTTGGAATTTTAACCGAGTAAAAAGTTCTAAAATTGAGGTTAAGCTATATAATCATATTCAAAAGCCCATAATCAAATATTTTAACTCATAAAATTTGATTTAATCTTATTTTGTGGCCGTTTTGTTGGGTTTAAAGGTGTGCATGTCTAAATGGGCTTTTTATAGTGGACCGTTGGAATTTTAAACGAGTAAAAATTTCTAAAATTGAGGTTAAGCTATATAATCATTTTCAAATGCCCATAATCAAATATTTTAACTCATAAAATTTGATTTAGTCTTATTTTGTGGCCGTTTGTTGGGTTTAAGGTGTGCATATATAAATGGGCTTTATAGTGGACCCGTTGGAATTTTTAACGAGTAAAAAGTTCTAAAATTCAGGTTAAGCTATATAATCATATTCAAAAGCCCATAATCAAATATTTTAACTCATAAAATTTGATTTAATCTTATTTTGTGGCCGTTTTGTTGGGTTTAAGGTGTGCATGTCTAAATGGGCTTTATAGTGGACCCGTTGGAATTTTAACCGAGTAAAAATTTCTAAAATTGAGGTTAAGCTATATAATCATATTCAAAAGCCCATAATCAAATATTTTAACTCATAAAATTTGATTTAATCTTATTTTGTGGCCGTTTTGTTGGGTTTAAGGTGTGCATGTATAAATGGGCTTTATAGTGGACCCGTTGGAATTTTAAGTTTTGTAAGTAAAAGTTTCTAAAATTGAGGTTAAGCTATATAATCATATTCAAAAGCCCATAATCAAATATTTTAACTCATAAAATTTGATTTAATCTTATTTTTTGTGGCCGTTTTGTTGGGTTTAAGGTGTGCATATATAAATGGGCTTTTATAGTGGACCCGTTGGAATTTTAACCAGTAAAAGTTCTAAAATTGAGGTTAAGCTATATAATCATATTCAAAAGCCCATAATCAAATATTTTAACTCATAAAATTTGATTTAATCTTATTTTGTGGCCGTTTTGTTGGGTTTAAGGTGTGCATGTCTAAATGGGCTTTATAGTGGACCCGTTGGAATTTTAACAGAGTAAAAATTTCTAAAATTGAGGTTAAGCTATATAATCATTTTCAAATGCCCATAATCAAATATTTTAACTCATAAAATTTGATTTAATCTTATTTTTTGTGGCCGTTTTGTTGGGTTTAAGTGTGCATGTATAAATGGGCTTTATAGTGGACCCGTTGGAATTTTAACCGAGTAAAAAGTTCTAAAATTGAGGTTAAGCTATATAATCATATTCAAAAGCCCATAATCAAATATTTTAACTCATAAAATTTGATTTAATCTTATTTTGTGGCCGTTTTGTTGGGTTTAAGGTGTGCATGTCTAAATGGGCTTTATAGTGGCCCCCGTTGGAATTTTAACAGTAAGTAAAAAGTTCTAAAATTGAGGTTAAGCTATATAATCATATTCAAAAGCCCATAATCAAATATTTTAACTCATAAAAATTTGATTTAATCTTATTTTTGTAGCCGTTTTGTTGGTTTTTAAGGTGTGCATGTTTAAATGGGCTTTATACGGTGGCCCCGTTGGAATTTTAACCGAGTAAAAATTTCTAAAATTGAGAGTTAAGCTATATAATCATTTTCAAATGCCCATAATCAAATATTTTAACTCATAAAATTTGATTTAATCTTTATTTTAAAAGCCGTAAATGGTTTTTAAAGTGTGCATATGTCTAAATGGGCTTTATAGTGGCCCGTTGGAATTTTATTTTAAGTAAAAAGTTCTAAAATTGAGGTTAAGCTATATAATCATATTCAAAAGCCCATAATCAAATATTTTAACTCATAAAATTTGATTTAATCTTATTTTGTGGCCGTTTTGTTGGGTTTAAGGCGTGCATGTCTAAATGGGCTTTATAGTGGACCCGTGGAATTTTAACCGAGTAAAAATTTTCTAAAAAGAGGTTAAGCTATATAATCATTTTCAAATGCCCATAATCAAATATTTTAACTCATAAAATTTGATTTAGTCTTATTTTGTGGCCGTTTTATTTGGGTTTAAGGTGTGCATATATAAATGGGCTTTTATAGTGGACCCGTTGGATTTTTTAACCGAGTAAAAAGTTCTAAAATTGAGGTTAAGCTATATAATCATATTCAAAAGCCCATAATCAAATATTTTAACTCATAAAATTTGATTTAATCTTATTTTGTGGCCGTTTTGTTGGGTTTAAGGTGTGCATGTCTAAATGGGCTTTATAGTGGACCCGTTGGAATTTTAAACCAAGTAAAAATTTTCTAAAATTGAGGTTAAGCTATATAATCATTTTCAAAAGCCCATAATCAAATATTTTAACTCATAAAATTTGATTTAATCTTATTTTTTGCCGTTTTGTTGGGTTTAAGGTGTGCATGTATAAATGGGCTTTTTATAGTGGACCCGTTGGAATTTTAACCGAGTAAAAAGTTCTAAAATTGAGGTTAAGCTATATAATCATATTCAAAAGCCCATAATCAAATATTTTAACTCATAAAATTTGATTTAATCTTATTTTGTGGCCGTTTTGTTTGGGTTTAAGGTGTGCATGTCTATGGGCTTTATAGTGGACCCGTTGGAATTTTAACTAAAAGAGTAAAAATTTCTAAAATTGAGGTTAAGCTATATAATCATATTCAAAGCCCATAATCAAATATTTTAACTCATAAAATTTGATTTAATCTTATTTTGTGGCGTTTTGTTTGGGTTTAAAGTGTGCATATATAAATGGGCTTTATAGTGGACCCGTTCGAATTTTAACCGAGTAAAAAATTCTAAAATTGACGTTAAGCTATATAATCATTTTCAAAAGCCCATAATCAAATATTTTAACTCATAAAATTTGATTTAATCTTATTTTGTGGCCGTTTTGTTGGGTTTAAGGTGTGCATATATAAATGGGCTTTATAGTGGACCCGTTGGAATTTTAACCGAGTAAAAAGTTCTAAAATTGAGGTTAAGCTATATAATCATATTCAAAAGCCCATAATCAAATATTTTAACTCATAAAATTTGATTTAATCTTATTTTGTGGCCGTTTTGTTGGGTTTAAGGCGTGCATGTCTAAATGGGCTTTACAGTGGACCCGTGGAATTTTAACCGAGTAAAAATTTCTAAAAAAGAGGTTAAGCTATATAATCATTTTCAAATGCCCATAATCAAATATTTTAACTCATAAAATTTGATTTTGTCTTATTTTGTGGCCGTATTATTGGGTTTAAGGTGTGCATATATAAATGGGCTTTATAGTGGCCCTGTTGGAATTTTAACCGAGTAAAAAGTTCTAAAATTGAAGTTAAGCTATATAATCATATTCAAAAGCCCATAATCAAATATTTTAACTCATAAAATTTGATTTAATCTTATTTTGTGGCCGTTTTGTTGGGTTTAAAGTGCATGTCTAAATGGGCTTTTATAGTGGACCCGTTGGAATTTTAACCGAGTAAAAATTTCTAAAATTGAGGTTAAGCTATATAATCATTTTCAAAGCCCATAATCAAATATTTTAACTCATAAAATTTGATTTAATCTTATTTTGTGGCCGTTTTGTTGGGTTTTAAGGTGTGCATATATAAATGGGCTTTATAGTGGCCCCGTTGGAATTTTTTAAGTAAAAAGTTCTAAAATTGAGGTTAAGCTATATAATCAAATATTTTAACTCATAAAATTTTATTTAATCTTATTTTGTGGCGTTTTTGTTGGGTTTAAGGTGTGCATATCTAAATAGGCTTTACAGTGGACTCGTTGGAATTTTAACCGAATAAAACGTTCTAAAATTGAGATTAAGCTATATAATCATATTCAAAAGCCCATAATAAAATATTTTAACTCATAAAATTTTATTTAATCTTATTTTTTGTGGCCGTTTTGTTGGGTTTAAGGTGTGCATGTCTAAATGGGCTTTATAGTGGCCCGTTGGAATTTTAACAAAGTAAAAAATTTCTAAAATTGAGGTTAAGCTATATAATCATTTTCAAATGCCCATAATCAAATATTTTAACTCATAAAATTTGATTTAATCTTATTTTGTGGCCGTTTTATTTGGGTTTTAAGGTGTGCATATATAAATGGCTTTATAGTGGACCCGTTTGGATTTTAATAAGTAAAAAGTTCTAAAATTGAGGTTAAGCTATATAATCATATTCAAAAGCCCATAATCAAATATTTTAACTCATAAAATTTGATTTAATCTTATTTTGTGGCCGTTTTTTTGGGTTTTAAGGTGTGCATGTCTAAATGGGCTTTATAGTGGACCCGTGGAATTTTTTTTTAAGTAAAAATTTCTAAAAAAAGAGGTTAAGCTATATAATCATTTTCAAATGCCCATAATCAAATATTTTAACTCATAAAATTTGATTTAGTCTTATTTTGTGGCCGTATTATTGGGTTTTAAGGTGTGCATATATAAATGGGCTTTTTATAGTGGCCCGTTGGAATTTTAACCAAGTAAAAAGTTCTAAAATTGAGGTTAAGCTATATAATCATATTCAAAAAGCCCATAATCAAATATTTTAACTCATAAAATTTGATTTAATCTTATTTTGTGGCCGTTTTTTTGGGTTTAAGGTGTGCATGTCTAAATGGGCTTTATAGTGGACCCGTTGGAATTTTAACCGAGTAAAAATTTCTGAAATTGAGGTTAAGCTATATAATCATTTTCAAATGCCCATAATCAAATATTTTAACTCATAAAATTTGATTTAATCTTATTTTGTGGCGTTTTGTTGGGTTTAAGGTGTGCATATATAAATGGGCTTTATAGTGGCCCCGTTGGAATTTTAACCAGTAAAAAGTTCTAAAATTGAGGTTAAGCTATATAATCATATTCAAAAGCCCATAATCAAATATTTTAACTCATAAAATTTGATTTAATCTTATTTTGTAATATTTTTTTAAAATTTGTTTAAGGTGTGCATATATAAATGGCTTTTTATAGTGGACCCGTTGGAATTTTAACCAAGTAAAAAGTTCTAAAATTGAGGTTAAGCTATATAATCATATTCAAAAGCCCATAATCAAATATTTTAACTCATAAAATTTGATTTTATCTTATTTTTTGTGGCGTTTTGTTGGGTTTAAGGTGTGCATATATAAATGGGCTTTTATAGTGGACCCGTTGGAATTTTTTTAAGAGTAAAAATTTCTAAAATTGAGGTTAAGCTATATAATCATATTCAAAAGCCCATAATCAAATATTTTAACTCATAAAATTTGATTTAATCTTATTTTGTGGCCGTTTTGTTGGGTTTAAGGTGTGCATATATAAATGGGCTTTATAGTGGCCCCGTTGGAATTTTAACCGAGTAAAAAGTTCTAAAATTGAGGTTAAGCTATATAATCATATTCAAAAGCCCATAATCAAATATTTTAACTCATAAAATTTGATTTAATCATATTTTGTGGCCGTTTTGTTGGGTATAAGGTGTACATATATAAATGGGCTTTTTTATAGTGGACCCGTTGGAATTTTAACCAAGTAAAAATTTCTAAAATTGAGGTTAAGCTATATAATCATATTCAAATGCCCATAATCAAATATTTTAACTCAAAAAATTTGATTTAATCTTATTTTGTGGTCGTTTTGTTTGGGTTTAAGGTGTGCATATTTAAATGGGCTTTATAGTGGACCCGTTGGAATTTTAACCGAGTAAAAAGTTCTAAAATTGAGGTTAAGCTATATAATCATATTCAAAGCCCATAATCAAATATTTTAACTCATAAAATTTGATTTAATCTTATTTTGTGGCCGTTTTGTTGGGTTTAAGGTGTGCATGTATAAATGGCTTTTTATAGTGGACCCGTTGGAATTTTTAACCTAGTAAAAATTTCTAAAAAAGAGGTTAAGCTATATAATCATTTTCAAATGCCCATAATCAAATATTTTAACTCATAAAATTTGATTTAATCTTATTTTGTGGCCGTTTTGTTGGGTTTAAGGCGTGCATATATAAATGGGCTTTATAGTGGCCCGTTGGAATTTTAACCGAGTAAAAAGTTCTAAAATTGAGGTTAAGCTATATAATCATATTCAAAAGCCCATAATCAAATATTTTAACTCATAAAATTTGATTTAATCTTATTTTGTGGCCGTTTTGTTGGGTTTAAGGCGTGCATGTCTAAATGGGCTTTATAGTGGACCGTTGGAATTTTAACCGAGTAAAAATTTCTAAAAAAAGAGGTTAAGCTATATAATCATTTTCAAATGCCCATAATCAAATATTTTAACTCATAAAATTTGATTTAGTCTTATTTTGTGGCGTATTATTGGGTTTAAGGTGTGCATATATAAATGGGCTTTTTATAGTGGCCCCGTTGGAATTTTAACTTAGAGTAAAAAGTTCTAAAATTGAGGTTAAGCTATATAATCATATTCAAAAGCCCATAATCAAATATTTTAACTCATAAAATTTGATTTAATCTTATTTTGTGGCCGTTTTGTTGGGTTTAAGGTGTGCATGTCTAAATGGGCTTTATAGTGGACCCGTGGGAATTTTAACAAGTAAAAATTTCTAAAAAAAAAGAGGTTAAGCTATATAATCATTTTCAAATGCCCATAATCAAATATTTTAACTCATAAAATTTGATTTAAGTCTTTATTTTTTTGTGGCCGTTTTATTGGGTTTAAGGTGTGCATATATAAATGGGCTTTATAGTGGCCCCGTTGGAATTTTTTTTTAAGTAAAAAGTTCTAAAATTGAGGTTAAGCTATATAATCATATTCAAAAGCCCATAATCAAATATTTTAACTCATAAAATTTGATTTAATCTTATTTTGTGGCCGTTTTGTTGGGTTTTAAGGTGTGCATGTCTAAATGGGCTTTATAGTGGACCCGTTGGAATTTTTAAGTAAAAATTTCTAAAAAAGAGGTTAAGCTATATAATCATTTTCAAATGCCCATAATCAAATATTTTAACTCATAAAATTTGATTTAGTCTTATTTTGTGCCATTTTTATTGGCCGTATTATTGGGTTTAAGGTGTGCATATATAAATGCTTTTTATAGTGACCCGTTGGAATTTTTTAACGAGTAAAAAGTTCTAAAATTGAGGTTAAGCTATATAATCATATTCAAAAGCCCATAATCAAATATTTTAACTCATAAAATTTGATTTAATCTTATTTTGTGGCCGTTTTGTTGGGTTTAAGGCGTGCATGTCTAAATGGCTTTTTATAGTGGACCCGTGGAATTTTAACAGAGTAAAAATTTCTAAAAAAGAGGTTAAGCTATATAATCATTTTCAAATGCCCATAATCAAATATTTTAACTCATAAAATTTGATTTATCTTATATTTATTTTGTGGCCGTATTATTGGGTTTAAGGTGTGCATATATAAATGGGCTTTATAGTGGCCCCGTTGGAATTTTAACCGAGTAAAAAGTTCTAAAATTGAGGTTAAGCTATATAATCATATTCAAAAGCCCATAATCCCAAATCAAATATTTTAACTCAAAAATTTGATTTAATCTTATTTTTTGTGGCGTTTTTGTTGGGTTTAAGGTGTGCATGTCTAAATGCTTTTTTATAGTGGACCCGTTGGAATTTTAAACTTAAGTAAAAATTTCTAAAAAAGAGGTTAAGCTATATAATCATTTTCAAATGCCCATAATCAAATATTTTAACTCATAAAATTTGATTTAATCTTATTTTTTGTGGCCGTTTTGTTGGGTTTAAGGTGTGCATATATAAATGGGCTTTATAGTGGACCCGTTGGAATTTTTTTAAAAAGTAAAAAGTTCTAAAATTGAGGTTAAGCTATATAATCATATTCAAAAGCCCATAATCAAATATTTTAACTCATAAAATTTGATTTAATCTTATTTTTTGGCCGTTTTGTTGGGTTTTAAGGTGTGCATGTCTAAATGGGCTTTTATAGACCCGTTGGAATTTTAACCGAGTAAAAATTTCTAAAATTGAGGTTAAGCTATATAATCATTTTCAAAAGCCCATAATCAAATATTTTTAACTCATAAAATTTGATTTAGTCTTATTTTGTGGCCGTTTTATTGGGTTTAAGGTGTGCATATATAAATCGGCTTTATAGTGGACCCATTGGAATTTTAATCGAGTAAAAAGTTCTAAAATTGAGGTTAAGCTATATAATCATATTCAAAAGCCCATAATCAAATATTTTAACTCATAAAATTTGATTTAATCTTATTTTGTGGCCATTTTTTGGGTTTAAGGCGTGCATGTCTAAATGGGCTTTATAGTGGACCCGTTGGAATTTTAACCGAGTAAAAAGTTCTAAAATTGAGGTTAAGCTATATAATCATTTTCAAATGCCCATAATCAAATATTTTAACTCATAAAATTTGATTTAGTCTTATTTTTGGCCGTATTTTTGGGTTTAAGGTGTGCATATATAAATGGGCTTTATAGTGGCCCGTTGGAATTTTTTAACCGAGTAAAAAGTTCTAAAATTGAGGTTAAGCTATATAATCATATTCAAAAAGCCCATAATCAAATATTTTAACTCATAAAATTTGATTTAATCTTATTTTGTGGCCGTTTTTTTGGGTTTAAAGGTGTGCATGTCTAAATGGGCTTTATAGTGGACCCGTTGGAATTTTAACAGTAAGTAAAAATTTCTAAAAAGAGGTTAAGCTATATAATCATTTTCAAATGCCCATAATCAAATATTTTAACTCATAAAATTTGATTTAGTCTTATTTTGTGGCCGTTTTATTGGGTTTAAGGTGTGCATATATAAATGGGCTTTATAGTGGCCCGTTGGAATTTTAACCATAAGTAAAAAGTTCTAAAATTGAGGTTAAGCTATATAATCATATTCAAAGCCCATAATCAAATATTTTAACTCATAAAATTTGATTTAATGATTTATTTTTTGCCGTTTTGTTGGGTTTAAGGTGTGCATGTCTAAATGGGCTTTATAGTGGACCCGTTGGAATTTTAACAGAGTAAAAATTTCTAAAATTGAGGTTAAGCTATATAATCATTTTCAAATGCCCATAATCAAATATTTTAACTCATAAAATTTGATTTAGTCTTATTTTGTGGCCGTTTTTTGGGTTTAAGGTGTGCATATATAAATGGGCTTTATAGTGGACCCGTTGGAATTTTTTAACTAAGTAAAAAGTTCTAAAATTGAGGTTAAGCTATATAATCATATTCAAAAGCCCATAATCAAATATTTTAACTCATAAAATTTGATTTAATCCTATTTTGTGGCCGTTTTGTTGGGTTTAAGGTGTGCATGTCTAAATGGGCTTTATAGTGGACCTTTGAGAATTTTAACCGAGTAAAAATTTCTAAAAAAGAGGTTAAGCTATATAATCATTTTCAAATGCCCATAATCAAATATTTTAACTCATAAAATTTGATTTAGTCTTATTTTGTGGCCGTATTATTGGGTTTAAGGTGTGCATATATAAATGGGCTTTATAGTGGCCCCGTTGGAATTTTAACCGAGTAAAAAGTTCTAAAATTGAGGTTAAGCTATATAATCATATTCAAAAGCCCATAATCAAATATTTTAACTCATAAAATTTGATTTAATCTTATTTTGTGGCCGTTTTGTTGGGTTTAAGGCGTGCATGTCTAAATGGTTTTTACAGTGGACCCGTGAGAATTTTAACCAAGTAAAAATTTTAAAAAGGAGGTTAAGCTATATAATCATTTTCAAATGCCCATAATCAAATATTTTTTTCAAAAATTTTTTAACTCATAAAAATTTGATTTAGTCTTATTTTGTGGCCGTTTTATTGGGTTTAAGGTGTGCATATATAAATGGGCTTTTATAGTGGCCCGTTGGAATTTTAATCAAGTAAAAAGTTCTAAAATTGAGGTTAAGCTATATAATCATATTCAAAAGCCCATAATCAAATATTTTAACTCATAAAATTTGATTTAATCTTATTTTTTGTGGCCGTTTTATTGGGTTTAAAGGTGTGCATGTATAAATGGGCTTTATAGTGGACCCGTTGGAATTTTTGGAATTTTAAGTAAAAAGTTCTAAAATTGAGGTTAAGCTATAAATTCAAAAGCCCATAGGTTAAGCTATATAATCATATTCAAAAAGCCCATAATCAAATATTTTAACTCATAAAATTTGATTTAATATTTATTTTGTGCCGTTTTTTGGGTTTAAGGTGTGCATATCTAAATGGGCTTTTATAGTGGACCCGTTGGAATTTTATAGAGTAAAAATTTCTAAAATTGAGGTTAAGCTATATAATCATTTTCAAATGCCCATAATCAAATATTTTAACTCATAAAATTTGATTTAGTCTTATTTTGTGCCGTTTTATTGGGTTTAAGGTGTGCATATATAAATGGGCTTTATAGTGGACCCGTTGGAATTTTAACCGAGTAAAAAGTTCTAAAATTGAGGTTAAGCTATATAATCATATTCAAAAGCCCATAATCAAATATTTTAACTCATAAAATTTGATTTAATCTTATTTTTTTGGCCGTTTTGTTGGGTTTAAGGTGTGCATGTCTAAATGGGCTTTTTAGTGGACCCGTTGGAATTTTAACAGAGTAAAAATTTTCTAAAATTGAGGTTAAGCTATATAATCATTTTCAAATGCCCATAATCAAATATTTTAACTCATAAAATTTGATTTAGTCTTTTTTTTGTGGCCGTTTTTATTTGGGTTTAAGGTGTGCATATATAAATGGGCTTTTTATAGTGGCCCGTTGGAATTTTTTAACAAGTAAAAAGTTCTAAAATTGAGGTTAAGCTATATAATCATATTTCAAAAGCCCATAATCAAATATTTTAACTCATAAAATTTGATTTTAATCTTTAAAATCCCATAATCAAATTTTTTGTTGGGTTTAAGGTGTGCATGTCTAAATGGGCTTTATAGTGGACCCGTTGGATTTTTTAACCGAGTAAAAATTTCTAAAATTGAGGTTAAGCTATATAATCATATTCAAATGCCCATAATCAAATATTTTAACTCATAAAATTTGATTTAATCTTATTTTTTGTGGCCGTTTTGTTTGGGTTTAAGGTGTGCATATATAAATGGGCTTTATAGTGGGCCCGTTGGAATTTTTTAAGAGTAAAAAGTTCTAAAATTGAGGTTAAGCTATATAATCATATTCAAATGCCCATAATCAAATATTTTAACTCATAAAATTTGATTTAATCTTATTTTTTGTGGCCGTTTTGTTGGGTTTAAGGTGTGCATATATAAATGGGCTTTTTATAGTGGCCCGTTGGAATTTTAACTTAGAGTAAAAAGTTCTAAAATTGAGGTTAAGCTATATAATCATATTCAAAAGCCCATAATCAAATATTTTAACTCATAAAATTTGATTTAATTATTTTTTTTGTGGCCGTTTTGTTGGGTTTAAGGTGTGCATATCTAAATGGGCTTTTATAGTGGCCATTTTTTTGGGTTTTGGTCAAAATTTTTTAAGTAAAAATTTCTAAAAATTGAGGTTAAGCTATATAATCATTTTTCAAATGCCCATAATCAAATATTTTAACTCATAAAATTTGATTTAGTCTTATTTTTTGGCCGTTTTGTTGGGTTTAAGGTGTGCATATATAAATGGGCTTTATAGTGGACCCGTTGGAATTTTAACCGAGTAAAAAGTTCTAAAATTGAGGTTAAGCTATATAATCATATTCAAAAGCCCATAATCAAATATTTTAACTCATAAAATTTGATTTAATCTTATTTTGTGGCCGTTTTGTTGGGTTTAAGGCGTGCATGTCTAAATGGGCTTTACAGTGGACCCGTTGGAATTTTAACAGAGTAAAAATTTCTAAAAAGAGGTTAAGCTATATAATCATTTTCAAATGCCCATAATCAAATATTTTAACTCATAAAATTTGATTTAGTCTTATTTTGTGGCCGTATTATTGGGTTTAAGGTGTGCATATATAAATGGGCTTTATAGTGGCCCCGTTGGAATTTTAACCGAGTAAAAAGTTCTAAAATTGAGGTTAAGCTATATAATCATATTCAAAAGCCCATAATCAAATATTTTAACTCATAAAATTTTATTTAATCTTATTTTGTGGCCGTTTTGTTGGGTTTAAAGCGTGCATGTCTAAATGGGCTTTACAGTGGACCCGTGGGAATTTTAACCGAGTAAAAATTTCTAAAAAAGAGGTTAATCTATATAATCATTTTCAAATGCCCATAGTCAAATATTTTAACTCATAAAATTTGATTTAGTCTTATTTTGTGGCCGTATTATTGGGTTTAAGGTGTGCATATATAAATGGACTTTATAGTGGCCCCGTTGGAATTTTAACCGAGTAAAAAGTTCTAAAATTGATGTTAAGCTATATAATCATATTCAAAATCCCATAATCAAATATTTTAACTCATAAAATTTGATTTAATCATATTTTGTGGCCGTTTTGTTGGGTTTAAGGTGTACATATATAAATGGGATTTATAGTGGCCCCGTTGGAATTTTAACCGAGTAAAAAGTTCTAAAATTGAGGTTAAGCTATATAATCATATTCAAAAGCCCATAATCAAATATTTTAACTCATAAAATTTGATTTAATCTTATTTTGTAGCCGTTTTGTTGGGTTTAAGGCGTGCATGTCTATCTAAATGGGCTTTTACAGTGGACCCGTGGGAATTTTAACCGAGTAAAAATTTCTAAAAAAGAGGTTAAGCTATATAATCATTTTCAAATGCCCATAATCAAATATTTTAACTCATAAAATTTGATTTAGTCTTATTTTGTGGCCGTATTATTGGGTTTAAGGTGTGCATATATAAATGGGCTTTATAGTGGCCCGTTGGATTTTTAATAGAGTAAAAAGTTCTAAAATTGATGTTAAGCTATATAATCATATTCAAAATCCCATAATCAAATATTTTAAATCAGAAAATTTGATTTAATCATATTTTTGTGGCCATTTTTTGTTGGTTTTAATGTGTACATATAAATGGGCTTTAATGGGAATTTTTAATAGTAAAAAGTTCTAAAATTTGGTTAATTTGATCATGTTCAAAATAACTTAATTAAAGGCTTGCATGTCAAAATGGGCTTTATAATAGATTTTGGCAAAAGCCCATAAATCAAATATTTTTTATATAATCATATTCAATTTTTTTAATCAAATATTTTGTTATTTTTTGAAATTTGATTTAATTATTTTTTGGGTTTTTTTGGGTTTTTGTTGGGTTTAAATATCTAAATGGGCTTTATAGTGGACCCAGTTTGGAATTTTAATAAAGTAAAAATTTCTAAAAATTGAGGTTAAGCTATATAATCATATTCAAAAGCCCATAATCAAATATTTTAACTCATAAAATTTGATTTAATCTTATTTTGTGGCCGTTTTGTTGGGTTTAAGGTGTGCATATCTAAATGGCTTTTTTATAGTGGCCCGTTGGAATTTTAACCAGAGTAAAAATTTCTAAAAAAGAGGTTAAGCTATATAATCATTTTCAAATGCCCATAATCAAATATTTTAACTCATAAAATTTGATTTAGTCTTATTTTGTGGCCGTATTATTGGGTTTAAGGTGTGCATATATAAATGGGCTTTATAGTGGCCCCGTTGGAATTTTAACCGAGTAAAAAGTTCTAAAATTGATGTTAAGCTATATAATCATATTCAAAAGCCCATAATCAAATATTTTAACTCATAAAATTTGATTTAATTATTATTTTTTTGGCCGTTTTTTGTTGGGTTTAAGGTGTGCATATATAAATGGGCTTTATAGTGGACCCGTTGAATTTTTTAACAGAGTAAAAAATTTCTAAAATTGATGTTAAGCTATATAATCATATTCAAAATCCCATAATCAAATATTTTAACTCATAAAATTTGATTTAGTATTATTTTGTGGCCGTATTATTGGGTTTAAGGTGTGCATATATAAATGGGCTTTATAGTGGCCCCGTTGGAATTTTAACCGAGTAAAAAGTTCTAAAATTGATGTTAAGCTATATAATCATATTCAAAATCCCATAATCAAATATTTTAAATCAGAAAATTTGATTTAATCATATTTAAAAGATGAAAATGTAGGTGAAGATGATGGGGTGTTGGCGTTAAGATGAAGAAATTCAAAGGATGGATTGTGACCCTAACTATAAAGAGTTAGGAACCAGCAATATAATAAAGTGGAAATGAAGTGGTAGGATATGGAACGTGACCCACTAGCTATAGATGAGCTAGGAACCAACGCTATAACAAAGGAAATGGATGAAGACTACAAGACTAACTTGAAGCCGATAAAGTTCCACAAGAGAACAAGAATGAAAGCAATCTTTCAAAGATGTTTTATATATTCAAAGTGTATAACTAAATGAACTACATGTTTAAATGCAACGCATGCTTTAATGAACAACATGTTTATTGAATGCAATGAATGTTATGCAAACTTTAAATACTCATGCAAATTCATGCATAAGCAAAGTAAAGTGTTCCTCCCTTATTATTTCTTCTTTCTCACGTCCCAAGCTTGATGTAAACATATTTTCCATGGCTGCTTGGAACTCCTTGACCCTTGCTCGAGTAATGGGGCCACCTGGGTACTTCTCTGGGTCTTTGCCATTGACGTTCATATCAGTCCCTCCCTCTTTAAGGCGATTTGTCCCCAAATCGTCATCTACATCATAAGGAGATAGGTCAGCAACATTGAAGGTTGCACTAACATTAAACTCACCTGGAAGATCTAATTGATAGGCATTGTCATTGATCTTCTTGACTATTTGGAATGGTCCATCTCCCGAGGCATTAATTTGGACTTTCGTTGAGCGGGAACCTTTCTTTCCTCATGTGCAGCCACACCCAATCCCACGGCTCAAAGGAAATTCGCGACGACTTATTTATTTGCTTGCTGCTCATATTGCTTGGTTCGTTTTTCAATGTTCTCCCGCACTTGTTGATGAAGCTTCTTAACAAATTCAGCTTTATTAAGTCCATCTTTATTCACAATTTGATCAGCGGGTAATGGTAACAAGTCTATCGGTGTTAATGGATTGAATCCATACACCACTTCAAAAAGCGCGCGCGCCTGTAGTACTATGGATCGAACGGTTGTATGCAAACTCCACATGTGGTAAACTCTCCTCCCATGTTTTCAAATTCTTCCTAATGATGGATCAAGTAACATAGAAAGTACTCGGTTCACCACTTCATTTTTGGCCATCCGTTTGAGGGTGGCAAGTGGTGGAGAATAGTAACTTAGTACCAATCTTACTCCATAGGGCTCTCCAAAAGTGACTTAAGAACTTCACATCCCGATCAGACACAACAGTTCTTGGTATGCCATGTAACCTTAAGATTTCCCTGAAAAACAAAGTAGCAATATGTGAGGCATCATTAGTTTTGTTTACAGGGAATGAAATGAGCCATTTTGGAGAATCTATTCACAACTACAAAGATGGAATCTTTGTTATTCTTGGTACGTGGAAGCCCTAGCACAAAATCCATTGAAATATCCATCCATGGTGCTTCCGGTATGGGTAGTGGTGTGTAAAGTCCATGTGGCATGACTTTAGATTTGGCCTTCCTGCAAGTGATGCATCGCTCACACAACCTCTCCACATCTCGTTTCATTTTAGGCCAATATAGGTGCTCTTGAAGTATAGCCAAAGTCTTTGCTATCCCAAAATGTCCCATTAATCCTCCTCCATGAGCTTCCTTAGTTAGCAATTCACGCATGGAACCTTGAGGGATGCATAGTCTTCCTTCCTTAAATAGGAAACCATCATGCTTATAGTATTTTTCAATTGACCTTTTCTCACAAGCTTTGTAAATCTCTCCAAAATCAGTCGAGACATATAAGTCTTTAATAAAAACAAAACCCAATAACTTAGATTCCAAAGTGTTTAAAAGAATATACCTCCGTGACAATGCATCGGCAACTATATTCTCCTTACCTTTCTTGTACTTGATAACATATGGGAAAGTTTCAAGAAACTCCACCCATTTGGCATGCCTTTTGTTGAGTTTATGCTGCCCGGATATGTTTCAATGCCTCATGATCAGTGTGAATGATGAACTCCTTAGGCCAAAGGTAATGTTGCCATGTTTCCATTGCCCTCACAAGAGCATACATCTCCTTGTCATAGGTAGGGTAATTAAGCGTAGCTCCACTTAATTTTTCACTTTGAAATAGGCTATAGGACGTCCACCTTGAGACAAAACTGCTCCAATTCCTACACGATGCATCACATTCAATTTCAAAAGTTAGATTAAAATCAGGTAGAGCAAGTAAAGGGGCATGTATTAAACAATCTTTAATGCTATTAAAGGACTTCTCTTGATCTTCCCCCAAAAGAATTTAGAATTCTTCTTAATAACACTTGTTAGTGGGCGGCTATGGTGCTGAAGTTGGGGACGAATCTTGATAAAAACTTGCAAGTCCATGGAAGCTCCTAACTTGAGAAATGCTTGCTGGTCGTGGCCACTCTTCAATGGCTTTAACCTTCTCTTTGTCCACCTCCAAGCCTTTAGAACTCACAACGAAAACCTAGGAAAACAACCTGTCAAGACAAAATGTACATTTTTGTAAGTTAGCAAAATGCTTTTTCCTTCCTCAAAACTAGCAAAACTGACCTTAAATGTTGAACATGTTCTTCCATGGTTTTACTATAGATTAGAATGTCATCAAAGTAAACCACACAAAACTTACCCAAGAATGGCCTAAGAACATGATTCATTAACCTCATAAACGTGCTTGGAGCATTAGTTAAGCCAAAAAGGCATAACCAACCACTCATAAAGGCCTTGCTTAGTTTTGAATGCTGTTTTCCACTCATCACCTTCCCGCATTCGTATTTGGTGGTAACCACTTTTAAGATCAATCTTGGAAAAGAGGTTAGAACCACTAAGCTCATCTAACATGTCATCTAAGCGAGGAATAGGGTGACGATACTTTTTACCGTAATTTTGTTTACCGCTCGTAGTCCACACACATGCGCCAAGTTCCATCCTTCTTTGGCACAAGTAGAACCGCACGGCACATGGGCTAAGGCTTTCCCTCACGTAGCCTTTTGACATCAACTCAGATACTTGCCTTTGCAACTCCTTAGTTTCTTGGGGTTGCTTCGCACGCTGGTCGGTTTGGAATGACGGCTCCGGGAACAAAGTCTATTTGATGTTCTATGCCACGAATAGGTGGCAGCCCACTTGGTATTTCCTCCGAAATAGGTCATCAAACTCCTGCAATAAAGACACAACAAAAGCAGGCAAATTTTGATCAAGGTAGTTAGTATTCAAGAAATTTTCCTTGTACATGAGCACAAGTGCTTCCTTTGCTGTCATTAAACTCTTTTTCAACTCTCTCTCTTTAGAAAGAATGCTGATTTTCCTTCCCTCATTTTGATCACACTCCTTTGCTTTTACCTCCATTTTGGTCTCTCTCTCTTTGGCTTTTTCAATTTTTCCTCTCAATAAAATTTGGTCTTCATGTATTTGTTTTGGAGAAAGTGGGGCTAAAGTGATCTTCTTTGCTTCATGGGTGAACGTATACCGGTTGGTATACCCGTCATGGATCACTCGCCTATCAAATTGCCAAGGCCTTCCAAGTAATAAATGGCTTGCGTGCATTGGAACGACATCGCATAATACCTCGTCTTTGTACTTCCCAAAGAGAAAACAATTCGAACTTGTTTGGTCACCTTGAGTTCTCCTCCATCGTTGAGCCATTGTAGCTTATAAGGTTGTGGATGCTTTGTTGTTGCCAAGCCAAGTGTATCTACCATTAAGGTACTAGCAACATTAGTGCAACTACCACCATCAATAATAACAAAGCATACCTTTCCTCCAACATGGCAACGAGTATGGAAGATATTTTCTCGTTGTTCATTTCCTCCAACGGATTATGCGTTTAGGCTTCTTTTGACAACAAGAACCTCTCCTTCCACGCCATACTCTAATTCTTCTTCTTCGATGGCAACATCTTCATTCTCATCCTCTTCTTGTTCCGATTCAACTTCTCCATCATCTCGAAGAAGCATGGTGTTGCGGTTCGGACATTGGCTTGCAATGTGTCCACGCCCCAAACACTTAAAACATTGTATGTCACGGGAACGATTTGGAGTAGCGGTAGTCTTGCCCTTGCTGGTTTTGGCAATGGGCTTACTTCCTTCGGTGGTCCTCCTTTTTCGTGGGACGGTATTGGAGGAGTCTTCTTGTATGAACTTTGCCCCCATTTTGATGTTGAACTCCCATA